>BSBK01000494.1:2275000-2312500 GCA_027943335.1 Chamaecyparis obtusa | reverse complement strand
TATGCAATCAAGATTTCTGCAATTCATGAAACAAGAGCTACATCCAACCTTACTCTTGACACTCTGATTGGTAAACTTACAACCTTTAAATTAAACAACTTTGATAATAGTGTTGTTCCTTCTGTTGAATCCACTTTCATGTCTTCTTTGAAGATTGGAAAGTCTAGCAGGAATGGTAAGAATTGTAATAGTGATGACAATACTGATGATGAACTTGAAAAGCTTGAAGCACTTATGGCCAGAAGATTGCCCAAAGGAAAAGGAAGGTATAGAGGCAAGCTACCTTTAGCATGCTTTAACTGTAAGGAAGTTAGTCACATTTTTGCTAGATTTCCTCAGAAGAAAGATGATGATAGATCCAAAGACCGATCTGATGGAAGCTATGGAAGAAGAGTCAATGGAGGTTACCAACACAACAATAGAGACAACCGAGATGAAAAAGGCAAAAAGGTATGTTACATAGCCGAAGATATTGAAACTAAATCTGATTCTAATGATGATATAGAAGTTGTATTTGTTGCTATGAAAGATGACTTAGAAGAGGAAGAGAAACATGAAGAGACAACCCTGATCTCTAAAGTAAGCAGAAATGATACATGGATCATAGACAGTGGCTGCACACATCATATGACCGGTGATGTAGAGAAGTTTGATCATCTTGTTGAATATAATGGAGGATCTATGAGAATGGGAAATGATGCACCTTGTATGGTAAGAGGTAAAGGCTCACTGATGATCAATGACAGATTACAATGTGAAAATGCATATTGGATAGATGGACTGAACTATAATCTGATAAGTGTGGCTCAGTTGAATAATTTAGGCCACCAACTGGCTTTTGAGTGAAAAAAGGTGAATATTTATAATGATGGAGGAAGACTTGTCAGAACTGGTACATAATCTAGAGATAATCTATTCTATCTTGATATGGACCAGTCTTCTTGTTTGCTAATAAAGGATGAAGATGCTTGGTTGTGGCACCGAAGGTTATGCCATGTGAACTTTGACAACATGATCAAGATTAGTAGAAAGAAAAGAGTTAGAGGATTGCCTAACTTGACAAAATCTGATCATGCCATGTGCCATGAATGTCAAAGAGGTAAGATGACTAAGTCTAGTTTTAAAAGAAAAGACTACTCAACAAAGAAGATACTTGAGTTGGTTCATACCAACCTATGTGGTCCTATGAGAACTCAGAGCTATTCTGGTGATAAATATTTTATTCTTTTTGTTGATGATTATACTAGATTGATGACTATTATTTTCTTGAAAGAGAAATCTAAAGCTTTCAAAATGTTTAAATGGTATAAAGCTAAGGTAGAGAAAGAAACCCAAAAAGAAATAAAATGTTTAAGATCAAATAGAGGAGGTGAATTCATCTCTGATGAATTTACTAACTTTTTCAATGAGCATGGAATCAAGAGGTAGGTATCTGCACTGAGGACACTTAACAAAATGGCATTACTGAAAGAAGGAATAGGTCTATAATTGATTGTGCTAGAACTTTGATGATACAGAAGAATGTTGCTCAAACATATTAGAGGGAAGCTGTCAACATAGTTGTATATGTTCTTAACCGAGTACAACTGAAGAAGGACTCAAACTGAACACCTTATGAACTATGGTTTGGACACAAACCTACTGTAAGTTATTTTAGAATTTTTGGAAGTAAATGCTTTATCTTGAAAGATGAGAGAAATGGAAAATTTGACTCTAAAGGAGATGAAGGAATATTTCTAGGATATTCTACTACAAGTAAAGCATACAAATGTTTGAATAAGGCTACAAATAAGATTTTTGAAAGTACTAATGTTCGTGTTGATGAATTTGATGATAAGTACACTAAGGAAAGTACAAAGGAACTGGAAGACTATGGTAGATTCACTTACATTGAATATCCAGAGTATTTACGGACACCACAGATAGTGTCAACCGGTCAGTAGGGAATCAATGCAGTACAACAAGCACCACAAACCGGTGAACATGAAGAAGCCACCGAGCAAGAAAATGACCTTGAGTAGGATGAACAAGAAAGGAGAAATCAAGTCTTGGCTAGTTTTGTTAGAAGACATCATCCTGAAACACAAATCATTGGAGATAGACATGTTGGAATGCAAACCAAAAGCAAAACAAGACAAGGTACATGTTTAATTTGTGAATTTGAACCTAAAATGGTGAAAGTTGCATTAGAGAATGAAGAATGGGTTAATGCAATGAAGGAGGAAATAGAACAAATTGAAAAGAAAAAAACTTGGTCCTTAGTACCCTGACCAAAAGATAAGAATTTTATCGGTACCAAGTGGATATACAGGAATAAATTGAATGAAAATGGTGAAGTCACAAGAAATAAAGCTAGATTAGCATGCAAGGGATATGCACAGGAGGAAGGCATTGACTATGGTGAGACATTTGCACCTGTTGCTAGATTAGAAGGAGTTAGAATGCTACTTGCATATGCTACACATAAGAAATTCAAAGTCTATCAAATGGATGTGAAGTCAACATTTTTAAATGGTATACTTGAAGAAGAAGTCTACATTGAAAAACCTGAAGGATTTGTTGATCCCGACAACAAAGACATGGTATGTAGATTACATAAAGCTTTATATGGACTAAAGCAAGCACCGAGAGCATGGTATGAAAGACTGCATACTTACTTGTTAATTATTGGATTTGTTAGAACAAGTGAAAACAACAATTTGTATGTGAACGATGATACTGATGATACTATTATCATTGCTAAAAATTTTGTTGATGACATTGTCTTTGGAGGCTCAGATCTTGTTTGCAAGGCATTTGCTAATGAAATGAAAAAGGAATTTGAAATGTCAATGTTCGGAGAGATTAAGTTCTTTCTTGGACTACAAGTGATTCAACAGAGTGATGGGATATTCATCACACAATCTCAATACATAAAGGAAGTACTGAAGACATTTGGCATGGAAGATGCTAAACTTGTAGGAACACCGATGGCTACTGGATGCAAATTGACAAAGGAGGATGAAACTACCAAGGTAAACCAGACACTGTACCGATCCATGATTGGTAAGTTAATGTATGTAGTTCACAGTAGGCCAGATATAGCACATGTTGTAGGAATTGTTGCAAGATTTTCTACTAATCCTAGAGAATCACACATGATAGCTACAAAAAGGATCTTAAGATACTTGAAGAAAATAGAGAATTATGGATTATGGTATTCTAAGGAAGGAATGTTTGAACTGAAAGTTTACACCGATGTTGATTGGGCTGGAAATGTGGATGATAGAAAAAGCACCACCAGAGGAGCATTTTTCTTTGGTGAAAGACTTGTAACCTCGACAAGTAAAAAGCCGGCTTGTATTTCTTAGTCTACAGCTAAAGCAGAGTATGTTGCTACTGCTACCAACTATTCAAACATTGCATATATCAAACAAGTGTTGGAAGGAATGAATGAGGTAATCATTGACCCGGTGATTATATATTATGACAACACTAGTGCTATTAATATTTCAAAGAATCCTATGATGCACTCTAAGACAAAGCATATATCTATTAAGTATCATTACTTGAGAGAAAAAGTGCAAGAGAAGCAAGTTAAGTTAGAATTTTTTACATCCAAAGAATAACTTGCAGATATTTTTACAAAGCCCCTACCGAAGGACACATTTGAATACTTGAGGACTAGACTTGGGGTCCATCCCCTATCTATCAGTCACTAAGGTGATTTGGATGTTGCATTAGCCAATTATTATCAGAAGGTCATTCATGTTGATGCAGCATAGCTCACACTTTGAATATTGTTCAAGGTTGTGATTAAAGTTGAGAACTTGAACCAATAAGATATTAGTATACAGAGATACAGAGGAAGTACTGAACACCATAGAGAGTTACTTGGCTACTACAGAGCTGATTATTTATTTGTTTCTTTGGCATTGCTATCAAAGGGAGAGATAAACAATATGAAATGGAAAAGGGAGAGATAAACTAAAAAGGGGAGAGATTAAACCAGATATGAAAAGGAACAAGCACCGATGACAACTATCCAAGGGAGAGACAATTTGAATGAGATAGAGTACTAAAGATTAGTTACAGAGAACAGAAGCAGGAACAGGAGAACTGAAAAGATCACAACTACATAAAGGTAAAGTTGTATTACTTAATGCTGGTTCAGTAACGTAGTGATTAAACATATTAAGTCTATTCGAGTTACAACATTTGTTTACAAAGTTGTAGAATGTATGTTTGGTATGTGTATGGTACATTTCATATTACTTGAGTTGCCATCAATGCCAAATGGAGAGATTGTTGGACTACAACTAATTTAGAATCTAATTGAAGGATCTATGAATGCAAGATCACCGAGAAGTTGCTGATTAGATATGTAATATGATTAAATTAGTATTATGTTGTCATTGATGTCAACTAGTTTGACACTGCACTTATCTTGTAAGTTACTATATCGAGACATCTAAAGAAAGGTGAAAGAGATGAAGAACAGAGAAATCTACATGAGGAAAGATGTACTTGATAGATGAGGATAAGGAACACACTGAGTAACTTATTGATAAGTCTATGACTTGATGATATTGACTTTATTATGTTGCATTCATCTACAATGAAGTATAGAGCTGAAAGACACAAAGTAGTGCTATCAGTAAATTAAGCATTTTAGTATACACCGACGGAGTGTTGTATACCAACCATAGTATTAACCAAGTAGTGTTCACCGACGCATTCTTTGTTGACCGAGCGGAACAGAATGAATTAAATGATTAGTTTAAGCTGATAGGAATGATGAGCTGGAAAGAGTATAACATCGAGGTAACATATAATGTTTGTTATGCATATCAATGGTTGACAAAATTCAAAGAAGATCTAATGGAGAAGATTGAAATGTGTTATTGACACAAGTACCCAGAAATTTTTAAGTGGCAAAATCTATGAATGTGATTAAGCAGCAAAATCTAATGGTGAAGAAGAAAATGATCTACTCGTCTATATAAGAGAACAAAATTTCTTTAGTAAGATGCCGAGAAGAAGAAGAAGCTGTAGGAATTTCATGTGAACAAGCTTTCATGCATTCTGATCATACTGGTTAGTGAGAATTGAGCTGCAGAATAATTATCGAGCTACAAAGAGCTGTTACCGATGGACAGTAAGTTGATATAGTATTGAAACTGAAGTGAAATATTGATCAGAAGGATTTGTGTGGACTAAATATTGATCTATAATCTGCAACTAAAGTTGTATTAAGGTAGGTCATTTTACTGTTACATATTTAACCATTGTATATAGTTCAAATCTTTTAACCGAGTGGACTCTGAAAGTCTTATGATGTATCATTCATAGAATGAACATTGTTATCCTGTCAACCCCATAGTGAGTGCTGGTTGGACAATAACTTCTAGTGTAAAATCCTCTAACAAGGTCACACCTAACAATGTGTTTGCAACCTTTAATAGGGTTGGGTCTTAACTGACCTCACTTCAAAAGAGTGAACAATTTTTGGGTTGCCAGTCCCAGGTGGTTTTTCCCTTTATAGGGTTTCCACGTTAAATCTCTTGTGTTATGTGTTGATTGTGATATTTATTTGTTATCATACTTTGCATGTTACATATTAGATTTGATTGGTAAACAGTTATAAGTATTAGACTGGTAATCGGTAAAGCACAAACAGTGAGAGTTATTATTGCTTACCAACGAGCAGAAAGTGAAGAAATTGTTTTGAATTATACATTTTGTTTTGGGACACTGGATAATTGATTCACCCCCCTCTCAGTTATTCTAACAATTTGTTTTTTAGAATTGGTATAGAAAGGTTCAAGAGTTGTTATACATAAGTGATTTTATATCAAGCCTTCATATATGATGATATATTTCTTATAACTCCTCTAATTTTTTTATATAAAGGTGTTCATGAATGGTATGTTAATCAAAGTATATATTGATCCATATTTAGTCGTGGCAAACTAACTTGATCAATGACATATGAATAATTACTGAGTATAAAAATATGCAAAATAAATAAATACATAAGATACTTAGCAAATATAAGATATAATTATGTCTTTCCCACCTTGGGTTGACTAGACATAATTTTGTGTGATATGTATTACATCATTATATTTAAATATATTTAATCCTTTCATTTATATAATCTAGCTAGATTTCAAGATATCATTTACTTATAAATTATTTTTTCTTCAACACTCTTCAATTAGCTCTCTAAAAGAAACACAACTGAATGGATGATCATTCAAGAAGCACTTACATGATTGAATTATAAGAACCTAAGAAAGATATTTATTCATATTAATAGCTATTATAAACATTAAGCAATGTGGGCAAGTTGTTTTCCCACTATTTTGTGGGTTACTAGTTGTATTGCTAGTGTGTTGTTAATGGTTTGTTCTAGACCTTGTTGTAAATATTTATTTTGGTCTGCTATTTTACACCTTAGGGTTGTTGTAAGGGACATCACCCTTTTTTTTCTACTTTTATTATAAAAATTATTAAGGAACATGATAATATGCAAATTTCTAAGGTCAAGTTCACGGGTGCAAGGAAAGTTTGAGGTCATAGATCTATACCTAATAATTATTTTTTTCCCCTACACAAAGTAATAGAGACTATGATTATAATGGAATTATTGGATTGATATCAACTATTCTTAATCCTAATAACTATCAATTCTATATTTTCTCCATTCCTTATGTACTCACCACTTATCATATTAAGTATATTTATTTTATATTTATATTTTATGTATCTGATTACTAATTACTAGTGATAATCATTATCAATTAATTTTTTATTACAATAATTTGATTAGATTGACTTATACCACAAGTAAAAAAAAACATTTCCCATATATTTTTGAAACTATTAAAATAATCAATAATCATCTCAATGCTTAGGTGGATAAGAATACTTATATTGATGGTACACATTTTTCATAGTCCATGAACATTATAAATGTATATGAAAATACAATAAAATGGTACCAACATAGGATGTTCATCAAAACTTTGTTAGAAATCTAATATGAAAATGAAACTAATATTTTTCTACTATCTTGTATATAATTTTCTAAAGATATCTATACTACTTATATTTTAATCTTACAAATTATTTGATGAGAAATACAATAATATTAACTATATTTACATAATTCATGTCACAATATAAATCCTTGGGAACTATTGCAAGGTGTGCGCCCTTGGTCTCCTTGTGTTGTGCAATGCGACGCTTGAGTTTGTGACATGGCTTAACCACCTCTTGTGAATTCTATAAGTTTAGTGGTTGTACCGGGCATTGATAAGTTGATATTTTTGTGAAATGGAAACCACACTTGTAACAAGTGGTATCAGAGCTTGGTCACAAGTTCAAACCCCTTGCTTGCACTGGGGGGAAATTATTGCAAGGTGTGCACCCTTGGTATCCTTGTGTTGTACAGTGCAACACTTGAGTTTGTGACATGGATTAACCACCTTCTGTGGGTTCTATAAGTCTAGTGGTTGTACCAGGCATTGACAGGTTGATCTTTTGGTGCAACGACAATTACACTTGTAATAGGAAATAACATTTTTTCTATATATATAATACTTCAATCTAACAAATTATTTAATATAAATTTAAATATTTAATTAATTATTATTTTAGTTATATTCAAATAGTCATTTTTCCTTACAATTTAATTATTTGCATCATTTGTTTCACATACTAAACTATTAAATTATTTATTTTCTTTTATTATTAAATAATTAAAGTCTAATATCACATTTTAAAATTATTTGATTGTATTTTTTTTATCATTTATTTTTCATTCTTCTTTCAAATGAATTTTAAAAAATAAAATAAAATCTCTTATCTATTCTACATAACTATTCATTTGCAACAACATAAGTTTATTATATATTACCATTCTAGTCATATGCATGGCGCTCCCATATGCTATCATTCCTAGGGTTTTGATGTTGGTCAAAGGGATTGTGTTCGCTTATGGGTCACTAGTAACTGCAAAAAATGGTGGAATCTAGAAGGGTTGTGATGCCTCTTCATGGGAATGCATGCTTAAGGACGGTGGGGCTCCCTTTGTTGGCCCTTTAAAGGGATCAGTGTTGACTAGCGGCTAGCATTGGTCTCATATGCTTTCTCTGCATTTCTCACACTTGAGAAAGGATGATTCTTTCCACTCTAGATATGATGAGGAAAGATTGGATAAATGATTGATGAGAGAGCATTTCAAAGGTTTTGAATTTGGGGAATCCTCAACTACCCTTGGATGTATGTCTGAGTTTCAAGGAAAGTCATGCAGTATTATGACAAATCCTTTATTATCTAGGAAGGGAGCCGAATAAATATTTGGGTCTGATGGCTAGATCCTCAGGAGGATGGGTAATACAGGTTCTAATTGTGGCATGTACAAGGGATCGACAAAGTTGGAGAAGATATTAAGTACAAATATTTTTGAATCTCTTGTAGAGAAATTAACAATTAGCCTGGACAAAAATGTTAAGGTGGACGTAGTTGAAAATAAAAAATATTTCATGGAGACTAGTTTTATTGGAATATTTAGGGATTTTTGGACCACGCTTAGAGAGTTGCACAGATGAATTTATGAGAGTTGGGGGCCTATTTTGGAAGGAAATGGTCAAATTTATCCTGGAGCCTAGGTTTTTTTGGTTGTAGCCTTTGATAAAAATTAGAATAAGAAGAAGATCTTATGTGATTACATTTGGAGCTAAGAGAACAAATTTATATTACTATTTAAGTTGTGGTCCCCATCTTTTAACCTAGTCATAGAATCCTTTGACAAGATTCTCCTATGGGTAAGACTTCCAAACCTTTCACTTTAGTTCTAGTTTGAATCATGTATGGAAGAAACCAAGAATACTTTAGGAAAATTTATGAGTGTGGACAAGGGATCTCAAAAAAATTTCCATTCCACCTTTGCATGTATTTTGGTTGAGGTTGATGTTACAAAATCCCTCCCAGTAGAGATATCACTGGAACTAGCTGTTATACACTGAATTTGCACCCTTAGTTCAAGCTCTCGTAGTCTTGATAACTCAGTATAACAAGGGAATCATCTCAAGGTTGTGGGACCTTTTGCTAACCGAGATGAGACCTCCAGATTCTATGCTGGTTCCTCTTGAATAATCACCCTGATTTTCTCTTAATAGGAAAATAAACTTTTGAGGGAAAGGGATATAAGGAATGCATGGAAAGGGAAATAACAGAAAGAAAATCTATCCTACCAGGTGATGCACCCAACTTGGGTTTGGATCTCAGTATAGAGGGATGAAATCAATGAAGGAATCAAGTCCAAGAGATTACAACTTACTGAATAGGCTTGCATAAGTATTTCATAGGAGGGTGTGAACAGGGGACTCAACCTATGACCTGCAAACAAACATCCTTTTCTGCAACTAGGTGTAAGAATGAGACAAGGCTGCTAGGGGCTGTAGTATACCCACAAAACACCTAAATCTTATCAGACACAGGAAACACACAAAATTGTAGAAAGCAAGAGGAATCAGGAAACCTGAGATATCATTGAAATCATTCATAAACTTTGATCCAATAAGAGACAAGCCAAACAAGGAAGGCATGAGGACAAGAAAAATGTCAGAGAATTATTTGCCATATTTGTATTATCAATGAGAACTTACAGGATGTGGAAAAACAGAGAGCAGGAAGAAATGCTATAGATGATTTTCCTAGAAAAATGACTTTCTTTTTACAAAATGTGAATTCTGAGCACTACAGGCTCCAAAAAAGATTATATACACTCTCTGCATGTAGGCAGGAATCAAAAATCTTTTAGGGCTACATAAATTTTACAATATAATAATCAACCCTAAAATAGGTCACTTCTGATCATAAATGTGTTCTGTGAATATCATGGCCGATCATATATCTTCCTTGCGTGCCCATCCCTGAATTGATCAACCTGCCGACAAAAACTTATCCATCTACCTCTTTGTAAGTTGGACTCTCAACATTAAAAGGCAGAAAAACACAGAGATTTTTCAACATTTGAGCATTTCACTTGAAAAATAGGGCTGTGGTCGAAAATGAATGACAGGGAAATTTTGGACAACATTTTGGTGACCTCTGTTGGATGTCAGCCTGCTAGACATAGACCAGTTGCCTTGACTCAATCCATTGGGCATGGGGTCATTTCTCAAGCACAAAAAACCTGATAGGGAGAGGGGCAAAAACTGAACCAGCAAGACAAAAATGTGCACGGGCACTTCTTGGAAAGTGGGAAGCTACTCTAGAAAATAGGGGAAAGAAAAAAAGGAAACCTATCCTACCCTAAACTAACCAGTGCAGAGATTTGGTTAAACAAAGCCATTCACTGGCATGTTGAAGTAGCTACCTTTTCTCCTTAGGGCTTTGCACTTTTCATAGTTGATGCTAACAAGGAGAAAGTGGAAAACAAAGAAATACTGAATTATCCGGCAAATCTTCTCCTGAATTTGGTATACCAGATTACTAACCTCAATTAGATCATAGATGCTACTCTCCACATGAGTCTAATATAGCCAAATAAGCCCCTGGTCACCAAGGAGTGGACCCTTGACATCACCCTCCATTGATTCGTTGAGTATGCATGTCTTGCTCGACCCCAGTTGGGCTAGATATCTGATAGGACATCCCCTAGAGAGCATAAAACCAGGCCCCTCTTGCTGCTTAGCATGTCTCTTATGAATGTCTTCAGTAGGAAGGTCAAGAATTTGCTCCTCCATAATAATTTGACACATGTTTTCTTCTTCTGCAGTTGGGAGATAGTTAACCCCCTGGGACACCAATTCCTCCTTAAGCACAGGCAAGCCATTATCCTTTTCAGGAACATGAGGATCATCAACAAGAGTTGAGCAGAAAGCATCTATTATCAGATCAAAATCATCTCATTGCTCTAAGTCATCAACAACTCCATCATCTTCACTTCCACAATCAGAGGGCTCAACTAATGAACTTTGCACTACCTCATCCTGCTCAATATAGAAAGGCATCTCCTCAAATAGATCGGCTAGGCTCTCACCTTCTTCACTTCCTTTCTTATCCTGATCTAATTGCTCTAATCCACCTTGAGGATGTGCTTGAGAGACTATTGTCTCTAGTTGTAACACTTCTGACCTTTCTCCATCAGGAAGCTCATAGCTCAAAAGAACAAGCGGAAAATCTGTAGCCTCCTTCCCAAAAAATGGGTTCAGGTGGCTGCCAGCTGCTCTGATGCTTTGTGTTGGGAATGTCCTCTTGACTGGATTATATGGATGGAAAGGCCTTTTTACCAAATTCTCCCTTTTGCTCTAGTGCTTCTCCTAGGATTGTGGCCTATACTCCTGATATAGTTGCTTCTGAATTTGCCACTACTGGTTAGGATTTTGATCCTCTTGTTGATAAAGTGATCTATCCTCCAAATACTGCCCCTTTACAGTGATCAACTCTTTGGTTAGAGCCTGCAACAGACTCACCATCTCTTGGTTTGCTACTTGTTGATCACTTTTCTCTTTAAGTAGCTCCTGGGGAAGGTCATTTATAGACTTCCCATAGCCAGTGCTAGCCTGAGGTTCTATTAATGTAGGTATGGGAGTAAATGGAGGCATTTGCAGAGGTATAGTGGGCTGAAGATTAAGTGAGATAGGCATGGGTGGTCTTCTGTCTATAATCCGTGCCTAGATTAAGAAATTTTCTGCTTTGACAGCCAGGTCAAAAGCCTGGGGCAATGAAGTACCTCCTAAAGATTGAATCATGACAGATATATCACCAGTTAGGCCTCTCAAAAAATAAAGGAAAGCACAATCTGCTGAAGGCCTTATATTAATTGGAATCATATTCCATGTCTTGAGAAATCTACCATTAAAATCTGTCATCAGCTCACGAGTATCTCTCTTTATAACTTGGAGCTACTCCACTAGAGACAAAGAATCTGAATCCTCCTTAAAATGTTTGCTGAGGAGGTCTCCAAGTCTATCCCATGAAGTAATGGATCCAACAGTTAAAGTTCTAAACCATTCAAGTGCCCTACCTTTCAGAGATGCTGCTAATAGCTTGGTGGCCACATCCTCTTGAGTAATGTTGTGTATGCTGCAGATGGTGGTCACATCTCTTATGTGCTCAAAGGCTATTGTCTATCCTTCACCTGTGAAATCAGGTATACTTTTGAGTGCTGCCAAGGGCACATCATGGTGTTGGGCAAAACTTAATGGGCTACCCTGATTAAAGGGTGCAAATGCAATAGTCTTGCCATCAGAAGAGTCTATTTTCTTCATGAGATCTATCAGAAATTGGGTCACTGCTCTTAACACCCATGGAGTCGCCAGATATACTTGAGTATTAACCTCTTTAAGGCCTATATTATGCAATCAGTATATCAGAGATAGCATAATATTTGAAATTGACTTCCTTTGTAGTCCCACCGGGCGTGCTAGAAATGTTATACACTGAATTTGCACCCTTAGTTCAAGCTCTCATACTCTTGATAACTCAGTATAACAAGGGAATCATCTCAAGGTTGTGGGACCTTTTGCTAACCGAGATGAGACCTCCAGATTCTAGGCTGGTTCCTCTTGGATAATCACCCTGATTTGCTCTTAACAGGAAAGTAAACTTTTGAGGGAAAGGGATAGAAGGAATGCATGGAAAGGGAAATAACAGAAAGCAAATCTATCCTACCAGGTGATGCACCGAGCTTGTGTTTGGATCTCAGTACAGAGGGATGAAATCAATGAAGGAATCAAGTCCAAGAGATTACAACTTACTGAATAGGCTTGGATAAGTATTTCATAGGAGGGTGTGAACAGGGGACTCAACCTATGACCTGCAAACAAACATCCTTTTCTGCAACTAGGTGTAAGAATGAGACAAGGCTGCTAGGGGCTGTAGTATACCCACAAAACACCTAAATCTTATCAGACACAGGAAACACACAAAATTGTAGAAAGCAAGAGGAATCAGGAAACCTGAGATATCATTGAAATCATTCATAAACTTTGATCCAATAAGAGACAAGCCAAACAAGGAAGGCATGAGGACAAGAAAAATGTCACAGAATTCTTTGCCATATTTGTATTGTCAATGAGAACTTACAGGATGTGGAAAAATAGAGAGCAGGAAGAAATGCTACAGATGATTTTCCCAGAAAAATGACTTTCTTTTTACAAAATGTGAATTCTGAGCACTACAGGCTCCAAAAAAGATTATATACACTCTCTACACGCAGGAAGGAATCAAAAATATTTTAGGGCTACATAAATTTTACAATATAATAATCAACCCTAAAATAGGTCACTTCTGATCATAAATGTGTTCTATGAATATCATGGCCGATCATATATCTTCCTTGCATGCCCATGCCTGAATTGATCAACCTGCTGACAAAAACTTATCCATCTACCTCTTTGCAAGTTGGACTCTCGACATTAAAAGGTAGAAAAACATAGAGAGTTTTTGACATTTGAGCATTTCACTTGAAAAATAGGGTTGTGGCCGAAAATGAATGATAGGGAAATTTTGGGCAACACTAGCTAATTACAAGTGGATACAACAAGTGGATTATGAAGGCATCCCTTTCAGTTGCAAGATATGCTTCCAAACAAAGCATGTGGAAATAATATTTCTAAACAAGAGAGTGCATAAGCTAGCGACATGGTGGGATGATGAATTATGAAAATTATACTCAGTTGATAAAGTGGAGGAGATAGCTTTATATGTGGCTCCAAATGAAGCTACTTAATGTCCCTAAGAATGTTTTATCTTTAGATTATTTAGGTAATCATGTGGTGGGAAATGACTTGTGAGAGGATAAGGTTCAAGAGGAAATGAGAACTATGGCCTTTAGGGTTATGATTGGAAATAAATCTTGTGATGGATTAAAAGAAAGATATTTAGACACTCTAAAGAAGGGGGACGAGGTTGAGAGTAGTGCTCTATTGGAAGGTGTGAGTATGGAATCTATTTTGACTGTGGTGCAAGAGCACCTTTGATCACATGAAGTTAATTAATGCCTTGGAAAGGATTTTGTGTTAGATATATGTTTTTTCTTTATTTGGAGTTTTTATAAGGTCCTAAGTACCATTTATAATCTTTTAAAGTCATGTTGTAAGGCTTTTATGGCAATTGTCTCTCATGGACCTATAAGGTCCCGAATTTGTCAAACTAGTCAAACCACACCAATTGTTCTAAAAGTGGGTGGAGATGTTTTATTTAGTATTTTAAGACCTATTTGGACCTATAATAAGGTTTGGACTCAAGTTTAGGAGTCTAGTTGTCAAGAAATGCAAAAGTTGCCAAAATTACAAAAGTTGCAATGACAACTTTTGCAACTTTTGTGCAAGAAATATAATTTTTGTTCTCCAACATCAAAATAATTTAAATTTTGCTTGAGATAGTTGGAAAGGGTGTAAAAATGTATAAAATTCCTCTTTGGACCGAGGCAAATGGTTTTTGAATGTTTTTGGAGAGAAATCAATACAAATTTTCTTTGATTTTCTAATCTATAACTGATTTCTATGAGTTTTAATTCTTATGGCTCCATAATGTGTCTTGAACCCATGAAACCTACCTTGATGGAAATGGTTATGAGTACACTTTTATTTGAACCTATTTTAAGCAAATTTCATCAAGATTTGGTGTATATGTAGTAATTGTTTTCTAGTTCGATCTAAAACCCCTCATTGTCTAGGGTTTTGAGACTAAAATGTGTATAACTCAGTGTTCCACTGGTAGAATAAACCAATTTCTTATGGAATGCTAGTTTTGAGAGTCCTTTCAAATATGAATTTTTTTTTAGGGTGAAAGGTGTTGATGGTTGCAATAAAAATGATGCCCTATGCCTGACATCTCTATGTGATAGGCCTAGGAATTCTGACTATAAATACAATTTAAGGTGTTGGGATAAATTTGTGAGGTTTACGCATAGGAGAAAAATGTATTATTTGGTTTGGTTATGAGTACCAAGTTTTCAAGCAATTGATTTGGTTTGATCAAGTCTTTTTGAGGCACTTTCTTTGGAAAAGTGGTCTAATTAGGTCTTAAAAACATAAATCAGTCAATTTTTAGTTCTTGTCTTCAAAAGTGACCCCCAACCAATTTGAGATATGTTTGATAAAACCCTAAAAAATACCTAGAATAGCTCTTTTTTGTGTCTAAACCTCACACCTTGAGAGTTTTGTCTAAAAACCCCTTGGATAGAGCTAATAGGCCTAATTAGGTTCATTGAAGGAAATGGCATTGAAAGGTGTGTTGGGTATGTTTCAATGCTTGTTTTGAGTTTTTTTTAGTCCTTTGATGTTGTGAGAATCCTGAGACACATGTTCCCAAGTATTGGTGAGGTGTTGCACTATGTTTATATTTATAGCCTCAAAGGTATATCATCATGTCACCTTGTTGTTTAACCCTTGGGATTCCACCACATGGTCCATATGTCTTGTTCATTGAAAATACCTTTTGACTTGTCTTAATTTTCCTTGGTCCTTTGTATTAAGATGCTTGTGAAAAGGAGTATTTTTTAGCTAATGAAAGTCTTGTAAATGGAGGATTAACTTTAGAGGGATTATTCTAGCACCATGAAAGGGAGGATGTGCCCTTGTTGTGGAAAAATAAGGTTGAAAGGATAGAAGGATGATAAGTAGTTAAAGTGAAAATAGATAATAAGGTAAAGAAAGAGGAAGGATTTTACATGATTTTAAGATCACACTCAAAAAGTGAGGCATGTAAAAAACTTTAATCGTCAGAATTTTTAATAGGTCCTTTGGTTGTTTCTTAGTTTTCATGGAGAGGTAGTTCTCCTTTGTAACTACCACTAGTTTGGGCCAAGCTTAAACTTGATTTACTTTTAATAAAAATACAACCTTATCACTGATAAAAAAAACATCTAAGTTTATTAGAATATAGAAATAACTCTTTGGAAATATAAACTATGGATTTTTCCTTAAAATAAAATAAAAAATATTTTTCTTATTATCATTGGATCATTTGTTTACCATAGGACATAAGTTTAGTGTAAAACTATATAAATAATCTTTTGAAAAACTAAATTTCTCCATTCTCATCTAAACAAAAACTAAATAATAAATAATATTCCCTTAACTAACCATGTGATCACTTATTAGCCACACAACACACTTTAGTGGAAAATTATAGAAGCAACTCCTTAAAATCAACCATCCAATCACAAGTTATGCAACTCTTTGAAAATTGAAACTATTGTTTTTCCTTAAAAAAATAAACACTATGTGTCTTACCTACCTTTCTTAACTATTGGATCACTTATTTACCACTAGGCATAAGTTTAGTGATAATTATAGAAACAACTCCTTAGATACATTAACTACCTTATGTAATCATTATATCACGGGATAGGAAACTCTTTAAATATTGAAACTATTGATTTTCCTTAAAGAGAAAATAATATTTCTCTTACTTATCTTTCTTTACTATTTGATCAATTATTTGCCACAATGCATAAGTTTAGTGGAAAATTATACAAACAACTCCTTGGAAATCTTATTCACCCTATGGAACCATTGGATAACCAGATAGGAAACTCTTTGGAAATAAAAACTATTGACTCACCTTAAAATAAAACATATTTCTCTTGCCTATCCTTTCTAACAATTGGATCACTTATTTGACATGGGAGTGGGAAATGTTAGAAAGAACTATTTGGAAAGCTTAACTACCTTATGTAACAAGTACATCACAAGATAGATAACTCTTTGAAAATTGAGACTATTGATTTATCTTAAAAATAAAACAGTATTTTTCTTATCTACCCTTCTTAATTATTGGATGAATTATTTCCATAATAGTTGGATCATGAGATGGAAACACCTTAAAAATAAAGCAATATATTTTTTTGCCAAGGTTCTAAATTACTAGACCACTTATTTGAAATGGTTTGTTTTTTTTACTTGCTAACTATTTACTTTGAATAATTTCCATTTAGCCATTCAACTATTTATTTTTCCCCATCCATTAACTTTATCCTATGTGTCTTCCTCTATCTCAAGGCCTTCAATTGTTTAAGACTAGACAATATTTCAAAAAAAATTATTTGCAGGACTATGACAATGAAAAGCTTTCAATGGATTGGAGAAAGTATAGGTGGGGTGAATAAGCCTTTGAATTTTACATTTTCTTGTTTTTTTTTTACCATAAAATGATATATTTTTTATTTTTTATTTTTTCTTTCTACATGTCTTTCTACTATAGTTCTCAAACAATAGTAAATATTTCTACAATTTGGACTATCGCTCTACAAGAGGGCATCAACCAAGCATATCCCTGTACTCTTTGAGTGTATGCCCTAGGCTTTCCATTAATGGCATCCACCTCTCTGGGGCGGCAAAAGGACATAATACCTAGAGCATTGATGATGAAGGTGTCAATGCCCCCAAGAAGACCCTTCATAGTATTATTGTCAACCTAAAAGTAGTGGGAAACATTGCCTCACTAGTTGAAGGAAGTGGAATGAACATCATAGAAGATGGAGAGCAAGGAAGTCATGGAAAGCCGAAATTGTTTAAACAAGCCCTCCAAAATGAGAAAAAGATCCCAGAGGGAGTGCGATTCGTCTCAACCCTTGCCCAAGCCTCAACCACAACTGTAGGAACTAGAGGTAAGATTCCACCGACCCCCAGTCTCTTCATTAAACCTAATCTCTAGATGCATTCTGTTATAGAACAGGAGAAGAGTAGGCTTAGAGAAACTACCATTTTCTTTGCTGCTGTTAATGTTTCTCTATTTCCTTCAAGATCATTCTTAAATGATTGGTTTCAGTGAGTGTGGAATCAAAAACTAGGGTTTCTTTTTTCATACTGTAGAATGTTACAAAAAGGTCTTTTTCTTTTATTCTTCTATGATCTGAAATCACAACAAGATATTGTGAACCAACAATTCTGGAAATTTGGACCATACGAATTTAGATCCATTCCTTGGTCTCTTGAAGCCTCACACAATGAAGTTATTTCCCTCTCGAGCCCTAGATGGGTAGTTATAGGTAATATCCCCCCATTTCTTCTTAATATGATTCCACGAGCTCTTGACCAGTTGGTAGAGTCCTAAGGATTGATCAGTCCAATGTTTTAATCCACCACACCGATGTCCATGTTCTCATTTCCCTCAAACTAGGTGTTGATTTCCTGACATCTTTGCACTGTGACCTTGGCGGCTCTCTTGTTGTCTTCCTAGTTACCTTCCTTGGAGAGATCAATAGTTTCTATCTTTTCTAGAAAGAAGGCCATAAAAAACAAGATTTCCCTATTCTTATCAAGTGGATTCCCCCCTCTGAGAAACCCCCTAATCTTGCTGCTTCCACTTCATTACCCACTTCACTGAACTCCGACCTTGATAACCTTAATGTTAGGAATAAGGTGTCCCAACCTTGGATAATTCATATTCTTATTATTTTTTTTGTAAAATGTATTTCTTGCAAATAATCTAATTAAGTGTAAGTGTACATGTCTAGTTGGCATGTTGATGTGTCACTCCACTTGATGTGTCGACATCTTGAATTGTGTAAGGAGATCATGGCTGAAACGGTTATGACAGATTCTTATGACATGTAAGAGCTATGTCTAGAAGTTTTAATGATGGGTGAAGACATGTGGCAACTGATAAAGTTGAGTACTATACACTCTTCCCCAATCGTGGCGTTTGGGGCATCGACCGGGAAAAAAATTTTGGGTTCCTATTTTCTCAGAGAATGGTAAAACCCTAATATGACTATCTTTGGAAGTTTCCCTAAAAAGGGAAGCACATGATATAAGTGTTTTTTATGGTTGCAAAAAAAGGAGAAGTAAGTGTATTGTTGGAATGTTTTTTATGCTGCCGTGATTTGTCTTCAAGAGTTGGAAATCTTCTGAAAGAACTTGCATTGCAAGTGTATTGTAAACTGCAATAGTTTTGATAAATACATTGTGCGGGTTTTGGAGTGCTGGGGTTTTTACCAAAAGGTTTACCCAGGGTAAATATTTGTGTCATTCTCTATTTTCTGTATACATGGTATATGTCTGCAATATCATTGTTAAAGTAGTTAACGAATCTGAAATTGTAAGGATTTAAAAGAATTTGCACAATAATTTCCTTAAGAGATTAGTGTAGGAAGTTGTTTCCGCACATGAGTTTCCTTACACTTAATAAGGAAATAAATAAACTTCCTTAGTAGGATTCTAGCCCTAAAAATTGGATGAAAGATTCTCTCATGTTGGCTGATACTTTTGACAAACTCAAGGGACAATTTGACCAGTGGTCCTCCCTACCTTTTATTAGCTTAGAAGTCCTTGAAGCCTTCCAGGAACTTCCCAATGCCAAAGACCTTGACTTTGGATTAAGAGACAATTGTATGCCCCCTTTCCTAAGCATAGAACATAGAATGAGAAAAAGTTAGCTCTGGAAAGGATTCAGCTGAAGGAAGATAGAATCAGATCCATTCCTAAACCGAAGTGGAAAATTTACTCTATTCTCCCTCTAGGTAGAGAGGATACTTCTGACCTACCTCTAGCCGTAGGCATATTGGAAGAAAAGGAGGGTAGCACTACCAACTTCTCTCTACCTTCCAATTCCCCTATTTCACATCCCACCATCCCCATCACTGCTCCTAGAGAGACCAATCTGGCATCACCCCAAGAGCAGGATGATAAATTTAATGGTTTCTCTATGGTGGTTATCCCCGCTCCCCCTCCCCTCCCCCCCTCTTGACAAGAGATCTTCAAATTCTGGGAGAATTGATAGTGTAGAGTTACCACCCTTAGCTTATAATATGGCTGGGGTGGAGATAGTTCAAAAGGATACTCTGGACCTTGAGGAGGGAGAATTTAGAGTAGATCGGGTTGGTTTGTCCAATGAATTGGAAGGTTCCTTTGTCTTCACCTCTGAGGGCACTAAGAATAGGAAGAAAGCTCATAAATCTATGAGAACCTC
The DNA here is from genome assembly GCA_027943335.1 of Chamaecyparis obtusa. NCBI lineage: Eukaryota > Viridiplantae > Streptophyta > Pinopsida > Cupressales > Cupressaceae > Chamaecyparis > Chamaecyparis obtusa. The sequence continues at coordinate 2,292,583 of BSBK01000494.1, read as the reverse complement.
CCTGTCGGATAGAGTGGAAGCAGTTAGCATTAAGAAAAAGAGAGGTAGGCCCCCTAACGTTACCGGTGTATGCACCCTAAAATGGTCGCCTAGACTTTGGGCCCCCATTTAGCAATTTATCAAATCCCTGAATCAATATTTTCAAATATCAACAATATCTATTATATCAATTTCCTTGATCAAATCATAATCAATTCAATATTTCCTAAGGTTTGAGCCTTATTTAATTTAAAAGAGAAAAAAATAAAAATCTTATTTAATTAAGAGAACATGCTCCCTTTTAATTAATTAAAAATCTCTTTTAATTAAATAATAAAATCTCTTTTAATTAAATAATAAAATCACTTTATCCTAAGCTTTTATTTAATTAAAAGGAATTTCCTCCCCTTTTATTTAAATCAAAAATCCCCACTTTTCTTCTTATCCTATGTTGCACAAATAAAACATTATTCTTATTTTATAAAAAGAGAAAAAGTACTTTTTGTCTCATATGGACACTAAAGTCAACTCCTATTTTTCTATTGGAGGATAATTGTGCGCAAGGATCAAGCTTCTATTTTTCTCCACCGTTGATTAAATCTTTTGCCTCTTAATCTCCATGGTCCATTCCTTTTCATTTCCTATAAAAGAAGAGCTCTCTTTCTCATTTGCACATCCATCTCTTTTATGCTAATGTTATGCTGCAGGTTTTCTAGGTTATTTGGAGCTCTTTGAAGATCATTGTTGCATTCCATTTAGCTTCATATTTTTTTTCATAGTTGCATGATAATGGCATTCTTAGCTTAGATTTCTTTTTATGCAATAGATTAACCTCACATAGCCTAATTAGGAAAGTCGTAATCCTTGTTCTTTCCTTTCATAGCATAATTTGTACTTGCATTTTCATAGCTTAAATTACATACTCATTCTTAGCTTAATTTGCATTGCATTGCATTTTCATAGTGATTCTTGGGGATATTGGCATTCTTGCCCTTGTCTTCATTTGAATCTCTCATTGTATGGTTGACTAGCAAGGTCACTAGTTTGTAGCTCTAGCTGAGAGCAAATTTATCAAAGTCCCTTGCAACTCCATGCATAGAGAGCTATGAGTCGCTTTGTGAGGCCTCATTGTTGAGAAACCTTGCATGTAATGATTCATAGAAGTGTGGTCACATTTTCACCATACATTTTTGGCGCCCACCATGGGGCAGAGTAGATTAGCTTTGTCCTTTAATTCTATATTTTCCATCAAAATTTTTGTCAATTTTTGGCTTTATTTTCTGTCTCTGGTTTTTCTGTCTCAAAGTGTCACGTGACATTTTGTCAGTGTTGTGTGATAGTTCTCTATATAGAGGTGTGACACTTTACTAGTTAAAAGTGTCACCCCGTTTGACAGAAAGTGTTGCACTGTTTGAGGAGTTTTGTCACCTACAGTAGTGCAAACTGTTGCCCAGAGATAAAGTGTCGCACCCGTATACAGAAAAGTGTCGCATGACATTTCTGGTGACTGTACTATCACCTATACCTAGCAGTGAGCTATTTTTGAGCTATTTTTTTTATCTTGCAAGTTTTGGGTTCTCTACTATCTTGATCTCATTAGTTTTCTAAGGTGTGGACTCACTTTGAGTTTGTGTGAGTTAAATGTTCCACTTTTGGACTCACTTTGAGTTTGTGTGAGGAGTTAAATATTCCACCTTGTGGACTCACTTCACATTCACTTGAAGAGTTAAATGTTTCACTTTTGGACTCACTTCACATTCACTTGAAGAGTTAAATGTTCCACTTTTGGACTCGCTTCAAATTTACTTGAAGAGTTAAGTGTTCCACCTTTAGTGCTTTAAATACTTTTGATAGTGAATTACTTAATTTTATTTTTAGAAGGCCTGCTTGGGGACACACCACCTCAAGGGATGACCTTAACTCCCATATTTTGGTGGAGTATAAATAGCGGGTGGTGAATTGAAAGACACCTCTCTTGGGAATTGAGTTTGATATCACTCTTGGCTAAGCCTCAAAGAACTTTATACCTTTGAGAAGTGGAGGAGATTTGGGTTACCGTCTCCCCTTGGCTATGTGATTTTGGATTCTTCTCATCTATGGATTTGGGCCTCACGTACCTTGTATATATTGAGGAATCCTTTTAGAAAGCCACGTATATCCTTGTAGACATCTTGTTAAGGTGTTGTTGTGTTCTATGTGCCTGCTAAAACATTTTCAAGAACATACACAAGTAGAACTTTTAAGGAGTAGAAATACTAAGTCACTATCCTTGTTCATGCACAAGGTTGCTTTTCCCCTTGCTCATTGTTTGAAGACAATTGCTTGCTTGAACTCCTTGATTACTGTCTTATGTGCTTGATAAAATGATGGAAATTTATTAATGTGTCTAATTAAACCACAAAACAACTGAATTCCTGAGTTGAAACACCCAACTTTTTATAGCTTGCTCAATTTTCTATCATGTCATTAGAGACTTGTTTTGACTTTAAATCTCTGGTTTCTACCCTCTAGGAATAGCATCAATTGGTTTACAAGGCCACTTTGGAAATAGTTGTCAGGTTAGAAGGTTATTCTTGGTGAGAAAGCTTATCTCTAGAATTGTTAGCTACATTCTTGGAGAATTTTAGTGCTCTTATTGTCTAAATCACTTTCATTTAATCAATTTCAATTATATCTTGGCCTATTCAAACCTCTTGATTCAAAAGTGCAAGGATATTCATCCTTTGATTTTAGCACCTCTTTGACAGTGTTGGTAAAGCCCCTTTATTTCTATCTTTTCATTTCATTTTGGACAATAAAGAACTTTGATTATCCTAGTTTGATGTTGACACTTTGCGAGGTCACCCTATCATTAAGAATCTCTTTCTTTCATGTCAGTTACAACAAGGTACCAAGTCAATCAAGGGAAGTGACCCCCTATTGTCTTTAGCCAGTTACCACCAGTTAAGACTCGTCAACAGCATAAGGGAAAAGGACCCCTTTTTGATCAATCTCCTAAGAGTGAATCTGAGATTTGTTTTAATATGAAAGGTAATCCTAGTGAAGTGAGTACCTCTTTAGCACCCATTTCATCAAGTATGGACATGAGTTACACCTTCACTCAACAACAAAGAGAAGCAATGAACCAGACTCTTGATGACATATTTCAATAGCATAGGGGTAACATGATGTCTACTGGGTCTGCATATGCTAGTCCACCTGGCTCACCCTCGATCAACACAAGGTATCTTGATGCTCACTAATGAGCTAAGAGACATCACCAACAAACTCACTCAGATTCAGGGTCACAACATGAAGACCAAAGAAATGAGTCTAGTGACCACCACATCAATGCATCCAATGCAATCAGACAGTCAAGGCAACCTTCTCCACTTAGAGATACCTCTCGATATGCAAATACAAGATTGAAGAGCATTGAAAGGGAGAAGAAAGCCTATCTAGATGAACAAGCTGCTAAAAAGGAGAAATTTAGACAACTAGAGGAAGAGGAACATGCATTATTGGACATAAGGAAAAGAGTCACTCAAGAAGAAGAAGATAGACTCTATGCACAACAACTCCAAAACTGATTCAATGGGAGGGGTACTAATACTGGGACCCACTCACCCCCATCTACTCCCTCACCAAGTCCTAGAAGAAGGTCAAGGATGCCCTCAAGATCCCCAATCCTAGAGGTAGAAGGACTTCAAGATATGATCACCATAGGAGACAGTCACCTCCTAGACTTTCAAAGCAACCCTCCCAACGAGCACATCATGGCTCACAACATGGAGGAAGTTATGCCAACTTTGATCATATAGATTTTATGACTATGCAACAAGAACCATCCTTTCAAGCATATGTAGAAAGGTATGTGGAACAAAAAAAGGATCAGTTCCTAGAAAGTCTCATCAACAAAGGTGCTAAGGTCCCATATAATTTTGATGTGGACCGAAAGGTAAAGAAGCAAGATCCATCAACTAATGAGGTGATCAAACAACTTCAAAAGGATATAGAAAGGATGAGGGCTCCTAAGAGCACATTTAATTTGGACTCCATATGTCCCAACCCAATTGACAAGAGTGTGGTGTTGGTTGAGTTTCCTAAGAAAATTGAGTTTCCAACCTATGACAAATATGATGGCGTTGGTGACCCTCACAACCATGTTAGACAGTTCTACATAATGAGCTTTTCTTTTCACCATGAAGACTCCTACTTGATGAGATTATTCCCAAGGAGTCTCAAGGGTCAGGCCATGGAGTGGTTTACTAACCTTACTCCTCTAGTTAAGACATTTAGAGAGCTTGTGGAAAGATTTGTTCAACATTTTGCTTACAACTTATCAAGGTCGGTCACCATGCTTGATTTGTGCAAACTCAAGCAGAATCAAGGGGAATCCTTTGTTACCTTTCTACAAAGATGGAGACGTTTGTGCTTGAAATATCCAAGGACAATTCTTGAGGAGGAAAGAATAGACATCATTGTGAGAAAATTGGTACCAGAATTAAGGTATGAAGTAAGGAAGATCCCATTTAATTCTTTTGATACCATGGTAGAAGTGGCATGTCACATAGAGGATGTCCTAAAAGAACAAGGAATTTTGGCCAAAACAACTAATAACAACAATGGCCAAAACAACAATAATAATGGTAATAAGGACAAAAAGAACTCCTATTGGAATAAGAATAAGCAAGTGGTCAATGACGGAGTTGTTGACTCATCACAACCTAAGAATGAAGGAGTTCTTAATCTCTCTAATGCAGTCCAAGCCATGAAGTTGCAAACATCTTCAACACAACAAGAAAATAAACCCAAGTATCAAGGGAGACCTAAAATAGAAAAGAGACAATTTACCAAACTTGGGGACTCCTATGCAAAAATTTTCAAGATGTTAATTGCTCATAATTTGGCACAACCTCAGGATCCTACAAAGTTCTGCATACCAGATCCTAAACCTCATTGGTGGGATGAGAAGGCTTTCTATGTCTTCACAATGGAATTGGACATGATATAGAAAATTGTTTTAAACTTAAGCATCTTGTCCAAGATGTTATTGAAAGTGGAAGATTACAAGTTGATGGTTTAACCACTAATGCGGATCACAAATCTTTTAAAGAACCCTTGCCCAAATATGAGAAAGGAGAGAATTCTAACAACAAGAACGGCAAGGCTGCTATCAACTACACCTACACAAATGCTGAAAATGTTATTAATATGCTTGAAGTTGTTGATGATAATGTCAACATGATGAGAGGGAAAGAACCTTATGGATATGATGTGGATTCAAATCCTATGCCTGATGAAGGACCCATTGTGGTACTAAGAGGTCCTCACTCACAAAGGATGTCTGAACCCCTCAATGCAGTCACTAGGAGTCAGTCTCAAGCTCCCATTGTTATTAGAGGTCCTAACTCTAGTAAGTCTAAGCAGCCAGTGTCAAAAGGTGTTCTTCCTAAATTTGTTGTTGGTCTTGAGTTGAATTATAATCTTGTTGACCAATTACAACGTACACCAGTGCAGATTTCAATCTTTGAGCTTTTGGAATTGTCCCCTAAGCATAAGCATGTCCTTGAGGATGCCTTGTGAGTGGCTAATGTCCCTAATGATATAGATGTAGATCAATTCCAAAATATGGTCAACCACTTGGCTAGCCCTCACTGCCTTACATTCTCAGAAGAAGATGACAAGTCATTAAGCCACCCACACAATTTGGCCCTTCATATAGAGGTTATGATCCACAAGACCCATGTTAGGCGCGTGTTGATAGATGGGGGTGCTGGGCTTAATATTTGTTCTTTGAGTTTATTGAAGGCCTTGGGTTATTTAGAAGAAGTCATTGACACAAGGAAGAAGATAACTATCAAGGCTTATGATGAAGCAGAACGTAGTTCTAAAGGATTGGTTGTTCTTCCTATCCAAATTGGTCTTGTAGAGAAAGATATTTTGTTTCAGATTGTTGATGCCGGTCCTTTGGCTTACAATATTTTGTTGGGTAGACCTTGGATACATGAGATGCAAGCAGTCCCATCTACTTATCATCAGTGTTTGAAGTTCCCTTACAATGGAGTAGAAGTTTGCATACCTGGGGATAGCACATTGTCAGTCAACACAATTTCAACAGGGTCTCACATTCCTTTGAATAGGGAGGCTGACACTTTTGATACTACATTTGAACAATGCAAAGAAAAATTCAAAGCCATGGATCTTGGCATGGGGGATTACAAAATTGATTCATTCACAAAATTGCCAATTTCCCCTAGGTCTTATGGCAAACCTTCTCAAGATATGAAACCCTCATCTTTAGCCATGAGATAGTTCGACAAGTTTGTAGAATCCTTAGTTCTGATTCAAGAGGAAAAAGAAGAGGTTGTCGTTAGGGACTGGATTTACCGAAAGGAGAAATACTGACATAATGAGGATTTTGCACCTTCTCCTCAAGCTTATGGGAGAGGGTATACATTGGTCAAGAATATGGGTTATCTAGGGCATGGTCCCCTTAGTCATCGGTTGGATGCCAAAGATGAACCTCTTAACCATGCCCTTTTTGGATGAAGGAATAAGTCAACAGTTGGCTTAGGTTTTGCAAATAAGAAACAGAAAAGTGTCCCAGTCTTAGCTGCGATAGACAGTGACAATGACTCAGACTACACACCTAATCTCTCTAATCAGCAAGACATGTCTGATGATTGGGTGCCTTCAACAAATCTCCTTTGGGGAGATTCAAGAGATTTGACAATTGACAGTCCTACTATCCCAGCTGTGATGGATAGTGACTATATGAATGCTAGATTGACAATGGAAAGTGTTGCTATCCTAGCTGCACCAGATAGTAACAATGCTAGTGCTAGAGAAAGGGAAACCTTTCCTAACCTTGAGGCTTCTACATCACGAGGCCCAAAGAATGATTTAGAGACAGACTCACATGAGTTCAAATGGGACTCACTTTCAAATGCAACAGTTGATTTGGACATGGATGTTGTCCATACTTATAGTACTCAACCTGATGTGACCAATGAGCCTAGTGTAGGACTAGAGGATTGGACTCATCGAATTTCCTTAGTGGACGATGCTTTGTTTGGTAGGACAAATCTTGATTTGGGTATCTTAGAAGGAGACTTGATGAATCCCAATTGTATGGTCACCAGAGATAACACCTTCCACATACACAATGTTGAACTAGTCATTGACCTACCCCTTGTTCATTTCCACCTAATTGATTGGTCTCAACATCACCAAGAGCCTCAGCTCTTAAAATTTCAAAATGACTATGAAATTGCCTGTTATCTAAATGCTCTTGAACACGTAGTCTCTTCCACCAGTGAACCAACAACAAGTATGACGGAGCCTGATATTAAGTACCTCAGTCTAAAAATAAAAGTAAAAGAAAAAAAGAAAGATGGTTCTGATGGTGAAAACCACTTTGTGGCAGTGTCAGAACCCAAAATAGTAAAAATAAATGACGTATCCGAGGGTGAAAACCTCTTTGAGGTGCCTAAGGATGGGGTACTTAATAACTTGCCAAGTTACTTCCAAGACAGGTCATCAGTTCTCATTGAGCCCACACAACTAGTGAATTTGAATACAAAAGAGGCTCCCCAAATAGTGCACCTAGCTCAGTCTCTATCACTTGAAGAAAAAGAGGCATATACAAAGTTTTTGCAAAAGAAGAAAATTAACTTTGCTTGGACATATTCCGATATGCCAGGGCTTGACACTGATCTTATTATGCATCATCTATCTATAGCTCCAGGAATAAAACCGATCAAACAAAGGTTGAGGAAAATGCACCCTCACGTAGCTCTTCTTGTTAAAGCTGAATTAGAAAAGCTCTTACGCGCAGGATTCATTTGAGCTATTGACTATGCTGAGTGGATCTCCAATATTGTTCTAGTTTCAAAACATGATGGGTCCATTCACATTTGCACAGACTTCAAAGACCTCAACAAAGCATGCCCAAAGGATGACTTTCCACTCCCAAACATAGACATGATAGTGGATATGATGGTGGGTTATGAGATATATTCCTTAATGGATGGGTTTTCTGGATATAACCAGATAAAAATAGCTCCTGAAGATCAAGAGAAAACAACTTTCACATGTGCATGGGGAACCTATTATTGGAACGTCATGCCATTTGGCCTAAAGAATGCAGGAGCAACATACCAATGAGCTATGACCATAATTTTTCATGATATGATGCATAAGAACATGGAAGATTATGTGGATGATACCTTGGCTAAATCTAGGAAACGGGATACACACCTTGACGATTTGGAAGTGATTCTAGATCACATGGAACAGTTTCAACTTAGATTGAATCTGAAAAAGTGTGCATTTGGAGTTACCTCAGGTAAACTTCTAGGATTCATAATTTCAGCAAAAGGAATAGAGGTTGATCCTGAAAAGGTCCAAGCTATCTTAGATATGCCATCTCCAAAGAACATAAGTCAAATGAGAAGTCTTCAAGGATGACTCCAATCCATACAGAGGTTTATTTCACAACTTGCAGATAGAGCACAACCTTTCAATAAAACATTGCATAAGGGAGTCACATGTGTGTGGAATGAGGATTGCCAAAACAGCCTTGATCAAATAAAACAGTATTTGGCTAATCCTCCAATTTTGATACCTCCTATTCCAGGGAAACCATTGATTTTGTACATTTCAGCAACAGAGTCTTCCTTGGGGGCATTGTTGGCTCAATTAGATGACACTGGGAAAGAAAGGGCCATATGCTACATCAATCATACTCTAGTATCTTATGAGATCAATTATAATAACATTGAGAAGTCTTGTCTTGTAGTAGTGTTTGCTTCCCAAAAGTTGTGACACTATATGCTTGCTCATACTATACATTTGGTTGCAAAAATTGATCCTCTTAAGTACTTGCTTAGTAAGGCTGCCCTCACAGGTAGACTTGCTAAGTGGATGATGGTTTTATCTAAGTTTGATATAGAGTACATTGAGAGAAAGGCCATAAAAGGGCAAGCTATTGCTGATCAGTTAGTTGATTTTCTAGTTAAGGATAGTGTGCCTATTCAGGTAGAGTTCCTAGATGAACACATTATATACATGACCACTCACACTTGGAAGATGTTCTTTGATGATTCCAACATGCAAAATGGATTAGGTGCGGGAATATTGTTTGTTTCTCCTCATGGGTATAATATACCAAAATCCTACAAACTTTTATTCCCATGTACAAACAATATTGCAAAATATGAAGCATTAACCAATGGATTGAAACTAGTTATAGAATGGAACATAACAGAGTTGCATGTCTTTGGGGATTCACAATTAATTATCAACCAAGTCAATAAGGAGTATCAAACCAAATATGATAAATTGATACCTTACAAAAAGATGGTCGATTCATTGAGACGTTACTTTACCTTTGTGACATTTCAACAGATCCCTAGAGTAGAAAATAAAGTTGCAGATGCTATGGCTACATTATCTTCACTCCTACAGTTGGAACAACATGAATCCAGATTTAAATTCCTGGTGGAAGAGCTACACCACCCCATATTTGACTCATCTGAAAGCAATGTCATTTGTACCCTTGTCACACATGAGTCTTCCCACTATGGTGCTATCTATTCATATCTACGTGATGGCATCATCCTTGACACTTTCAACTATTCTGAAAGCCAAAACCTCATCCGTAATGCCTCTCACCACATCCTTATCTCTGGTGATTTATATAGGAGGGCTTTAGATGGGACACTTCTTAGGTTTTTGGAAAAGGAGGAATCTGACCAAGCGTTAGTTGACATTGATGAGGGCATTTGTGGTGGACACTCTAATGGTCTTTCCATGGCCCGAAGGTTGCTTAGGGCAGGGTATTATTGGCCCACAATGCAAACTGATGCAATAGCTTTCTCTAAATCTTGTGAGAAATGTCAAAAACATGGAAACTTGATTCAAGCTCCAGGGAGGGAGCTAATTCCTTCTATTTCTCATTGGCCATTTCAGTGCTGGCCCTTTGACCTTGTTGGGAAAATTCACCCCAACTCATCAGGTGGACATAAGTTTATCATCACAGCTACTGATTATTTCATGAAATGGGTAGAGGTAGTCCCTCTTTCTATTGCCTCAAGCAAAACAGTTTCCCTATTTATTCTGAATCATATTATTTGCCGATTTGGAGTGCCTTCTGAGATTATTACTGATAATGGAGATCAATTCAAGAACAAGGACCTAAAGCATTTATGCAAGAAGTTTAAAATTAAGCAACATTGATCCTCCATCTATTTTCCACAGGGAAACGGACAGGTAGAAGCCTCTAATAAAACCATTCTTAAAATCTTCATAGAACAGTACACAAGAATGGTAGGGATTGGCACTTACAAATCAATCCGGCACTATGGGCCTATAGAACTAGCATTCGTACACCTATAGGAGCTACTCCTTTTGCTCTTACCTATGGCACTGAAGTAGTGTTGCCTTTAGAAGTAGAGATACCTTCACTTAGAATCTCTCTCAAAGGTTTGATTACAGATGAGGATTACCGCGCCATGAGGTTACAAGAACTAGAACTTCTAGATGAGAAGCATAAGGCTTCCTTTGATCACATGAGAGTATATCAAAAGTGTATGTCCAAAGCATTCAACAAGAAGGTTCACCCTAGGGAATTTTAGATAGGTGATCTTGTTTTGAAAGAGAACCCTAAGAATCAACAGAATAGAGAACAAAAGGGCAAGTTCAAACCTAATTGGCTTGTACCATACATTATTACAGCAGCTTTTGGTACAGGTGCATATTTACTGTCGAATGAAGATGGAGAACAACTCCTTGAGCCCATCAACATTTTGCACCTAAAGAAGTTCTATCCTTGATTTTTATCTTTTGATTTTTATCTCTTATTTTTCAGACTTGATTATTGCCTAGCAATGACGGTGATAGTTTTGTCTAAGGCTTGATTTGCACCTAGCAGTGATGGTATTGGTCTTGTCTTTCAGCTTATGCTTATGCTTGTCCTGATGTGTTCCCATCCGTCGAACACACATCTGGGTTGTTTTGTGATCCCAAATCGATCTCACATTTCAATTCTTCTTTGATTGCATGTGTTCCCGAAATGATCACACATTAGTCAAAGATGGGCAAATGTATGCACCCTAAAATGGTCGCCTAGACTTTGGGCCCCCATTTAGCAATTTATCGAATCCCTGAATCAATATTTTCAAATATCAACAATATCAATTATATCAATTTCCTTGATCAAATCATAATCAATTCAATATTTCCTAAGGTTTGAGCCTTATTTAATTTAAAAGAGAAAAAAAAAAAAATCTTATTTAATTAAGAGAACATGCTCCCTTTTAATTAATTAAAAATCTCCTTTAATTAAAAAATAAAATCTCTTTTAATTAAATAATAAAATCTCTTTTAATTAAATAATAAAATCACTTTATCCTAAGCCTTTATTTAATTAAAAGGAATTTCCTCCCCTTTTATTTAAATAAAAAATCCCTACTTTTCTTCTTATCCTATGTTGCACAAATAAAGAGAAAAAGTATTTTTTGTCTCATATGGACACTAAAGTCAACTCCTATTTTTCTATTGGAGGATATTTGTGCACAAGGATCAAGCTTCTATTTTTCTCCACCGTTGATTAAATCTTTTGTCTCTTAATCTCCATGGTCCATTCCTTTTCATTTCCTATAAAAGAAGAGCTCTCTTCCTCATTTGCACATCCATCTCTTTTATGCTAATGTTATGCTGCAGGTTTTCTAGGCTATTTGGAGCTCTTTGAAGATCATTGTTGCATTCCATTTAGCTTCATATTTGTTTTCATAGTTGCATGATAATGGCATTCTTAGCTTAGATTTCCTTTTATGCAATAGATTAACCTCACATAGCCTAATTAGGAAAGTTGTAATCCTTGTTCTTTCCTTTCATAGCATAATTTGTACTTGCATTTTCATAGCTTAAATTGCATACTCATTCTTAGCTTAATTTGCATTGCATTGCATTTTCATAGTGATTCTTGGGGATATTGGCATTCTTGCCCTTGTCTTCATTTGAATCTCTCATTGTGTGGTTGACTAGCAAGGTCACTAGTTTGTAGCTCTAGCTGAGAACAAATTTATCAAAGTCCCTTGCAACTCGATGCATAGAGAGCTATGAGTCACTTTGTGAGGCCTCATTGTTGAGCAACCTTGCATGTAATGATTCATAGAAGTGTGGTCACATTTTCACCATACAACCGGTAATCCTAAACCATTCAAATCTCATAAAATGGATATCCCCCAGTATTTCAAGAGCTTTAAGGCTCCAATGGATACCAGTAAGTAAAAGTGCTCTATGGAGCTAAAATGTGCATCTAGGAATGTCAGAGGCTTGGAATCCTCTGACAGGAAGTATGTAGTTAAGAGGTTTCTACTTCTTAACAAGGATATTGATATTCTTATGGTACACAAACTTAAAGAAGTAGGGTTTTCTCTTGATATAGCTTTAAAATGCATTTGGAAAGATGCAGAGGCTTTCTCCACCAAACACCAGAAAGGTAAAGGAGGAACCTCAATCCTTGTAGGGCCTAGATGGAGGAAAGAAGTTCAGGAATGGGGATTCTCCCCATGCAACAGGGAAATATGGATCAAATTTAAAGTAGAAGACACTATGTTTGGTGTCTACTCAATCTATGCCCCCAATGACCATAATGATAGGATAGATCTTTGGAAATGGATCTCTGAGTTGGGCAATATTCCTTGGGTTCTTGTTGGGAACTTCAATATGATTGAAAGAGCCCAAGACAAATTAGGTGGTTTGATGTTTGATTGGAAAGGTAATGAGATGGTTTTCTGGAATAGAATGATTTCCAAATTGGATCTGTTTGACCCATTAGCTAACAAAAAGAGTGAATCCAAAGGCATATGGTTCACCTGGTCTAATTACCAAAAAGGTGAGAGGAGGATCTACTCCAAGCTTGAAAGGATCTATATGAAAAAACATATGTTCAACTGCCCCCCCTCCCCTCTGAAGAATTATGTCCAAGTTCACCCCTTCAACCTTTCAGATCACCATCCTATCCACACCACTATACGACTCATCTCTAATCATAACAATACTCCAGACAAGAATATAGGGTTTTCCCTAAACTCTTCTCTCCTTAAGGATCCTGATGTTCTTGTTGCAGTCAAAATTAAATCCTATTTTAATGAGGAAATTGTAGAGCATGCATCTGAAACTGACAAATGGAGTCAAACCACTGAGTCCTGGTAGACCATGCTTAAAGTTGTAGGGAAGAAGAAACCTAAGGATGGTAGGAGGAGTGAGGTTAGGCTGGTTGAGAAACTCCAAGAGGTAGAGTTGCACATCCAAAACTACCCCCATGATTCCTTTCTCTTAGACAATGTAATGCTCTGTAAAGAGGCCCTCAGAAACCTTCAGTTGATAAAAACCAGGGGGGCCAAAGTCTGAGAAAGAATTAACTGGCTCAACTTGGGGGATAGAGGTTACAAATTCTTTTTCCAATCCCTGAAGAATAAAGAGGTGAGAGACAAGATTACTTGTATTAGGGAACAAGGGGTTGATATTTCAGAACAAGGAGATATAGTCAACACCTTCTCCTCATTCTATGCCTAGTTATTCACTTCTGAGGACAATGCTAATATGGACTTTGCTAGACTAAAGATTAAATCTATCATCCCAAGAAGGGTCAATGAAGAAGATGTAGAAAAGATAGGGAGAGATCTTTCAGTAGATGAAATAAAAAATTCTATATTGTCTATGGCAAATGACAAAGCGTCTGGCCTTGATGGGCTTACTGTAGAATTTTACAAAAGTAATATAGACTGGATATGCCACAGCCTTATCAAGACCTACAGAGAGGCCTTTGATACTAGGACCTTGGGCCCTATCCTCAACTCAGGCCTTATTAAACTAATTCCTAAAGATGGTGACATAATTCTCATTAAAAATTGGAGACCTATTACCTTGCTTAATGTGGGATACAAGATATTGGCCAAGGTTCTGGCTCTTAGGATTGCTAGCATACTCTCGAAGGTGATCAATAAGACCCAAACAGGTTTTGTAAAGGGAATATATATTCTAGAAAACCTGGTTACATGTTGGGAAGCATTGGAATGGGCCAAATCATCTGGTCAACACAACTCTATGCTTCTCATTGATTATGAAAAAGCATACGACAAAATTGAGTGGAAATTTATCATATGTATGCTAGACAGCTTGGGATTTCCAAGCTCCTTCATTAAAATGGTTTCCACATTACTAATTGGTGTGGTGGCAGCTGTAGAAGTTAATGGGGTCAGGTCAAAATTCTTTGAGTTATCCAGATCCATCAGATAGGGATGCCCTCTTTCCCCATCCCTCTTTGTCATATAAGTTGTTGATTCACTACACTACCTCCTTAGGGATGATACCCTCTCCCCAAGAGTGTCAAGTGTGGTCCTTCCAAATGGGGAAGATGTTGCCAATATATAGTTTGCAGATGACACAACAATCCTCATGATCCTAGAGGAAGAAAATATGGATAGGCTTATGACTAAATTGAAATTATTTTGTCTGGCCTCAAGCAACAAAATTTATATTGCTAAATCTATTATGATGGGGTGGGATACTCACCCCTAGCCTGGTGGAGCAAGTATGGTATTGAGTGGGGAGGTCCCAACCATATTGTTAGGTACCTAGGGATGCCTTTTTCAGTTGAGCCAAACATCAATAATATGTGGAATTGGATTAAAGATAGGATCACCACTAAACTTGGCAAATGGAGTAGCAACCTACTGTCTTTTCTAGGGAAGATTCAAGTCTGTCAAAAAATTCTATCATCCTATCCCATTTACTAATCCTTAGCATGGCTCTTTAATCAAAACCAATTTGACCTAATTCATAAGATCATCATGAACTTTCTTTGGTTTGATGGTAGAGGCAATAAAAAGAACCATGTTGTCTCATGGGCTTGGTGTACCAAAGACAAGGGATGGGGAGGAATTGGTCTTAAAGATCTCAAAACTCAAGGCACCGCCCTGGCTGCTAAATGGGTTGCAAAAGCCTCAAATGGGGATGATCCATGGAAGATCTTAATAAGGAATAACCTTAATAGGGCCCACCCTTGTAAAGAAAAACATTGGAGCATGCTCTGCTACATAGATTTGTTGGAATACAAAATTAGTGTCCAAGGGTCCAATGTTTTCAAAACCATATGGAAAGCATGGAGATGTGTTAGGAAATTTCTCAACAACACATAACCATTGGAAGGAAATGGAGTGATATGCAGTAACAAGTCTATTTGGTGGAATCTTAAG
Organism: Chamaecyparis obtusa; assembly: GCA_027943335.1. Lineage (NCBI taxonomy): Eukaryota > Viridiplantae > Streptophyta > Pinopsida > Cupressales > Cupressaceae > Chamaecyparis > Chamaecyparis obtusa. The sequence continues at coordinate 2,277,356 of BSBK01000494.1, read as the reverse complement.
CACAATGGCAGATCATTGGCTCTTTTGCAAGGGTGCTCTACTAGAAAGTGGGTAGAGAAGGGGGTTCGTTGCTTTCAAGATATTCTGCACAAAGGAGTTCTTATTCCCAGGGATAAACTAGCCTTTGACTTTAGCCTACCCCATACTCAAAGGAGAACCTATGCTATGCTTTCTACTACATTCAATTCACCGGGGAGAAAAAAATCCTACTACTCCAAGACCAATTGTACTTTCCAACTTACTTGGTTAGACACCTCACCTTTACACCAGGTCCATAGAAAATTTCTCTACCAAAAACTCACCCAAAGTCTTGAAATCCTTTTCCATGCCAGCCTCAAATGGAATCTAGATGTATCCCCCCTAACTGGAACAAGTACTTTGCCAATCTATGGTCAAGACCTATGGAACCCAAGATCACTTGTTTCCTTTGTTGTCTTTACCTGTATAAACTTCCTTTCAAGAAACCCAGGGGAAAACCTAATCTCTGCACTATCTGTAAACACCCCGAATCTGTCCATCATGTATTTTTTGAATGTTTGTTTGCATCTGAAATCTAGAATATGTTTGGGTTGTCCTATAATACTCATTTCAATGATCAGAATGTTTTATTAGGAAACATTAATAGCAGAAAGTTTTGCAATTCCTTTTGGTCCTTACTTTCTTCTGTTATATTATGGAATATTTGGAAAGCTAGGACTAATGATGTTTTGGCAGGGAAGGCTAGGAATCTTACTGTGTCTTTAAGGAGACTCATATATATTAATATTTCTTTACAAGTCACTGCAGTTATTAAGTTGAAAGAAAGAAAATTCCTCCAAATTCTGAGGGAGGGCCAAGGCACAATCCATAAGAAAGACATAGCCCATGGCTATACTTCCAAACAAGCTGATACAAAGTTTAACAACTACCTTGCTGAGTTCCTAAAACAAGTGAAGGATGGTAACATAGGGACAACAATGGCCTAAGGGACAAAAGTTGGAAGGCATGAAATTATAGGAGACACTGTTGTTTCCCCAGACTCTAATGTGTTTGATGCTGACCATGATGACCCCCCAGATTAAATACTCTTTTAGTTTATATATTTTGTATCTAACATAAATAACTCTTGTAATTTTTTGAGTCTCTTTTTGGATCTGGTGGTGTATCTCACCCTAGCCTTATTGTAATATTTCGTAACTCTTGTTGTAACCTCCTTTGTTTCAATTGATATGCAATAGAAAAAAATAAAATTTATTTGCAGGACTATGACAATGAAAAGCTTTCAAAGGATTTGAGAAAGTATAGGTGGGTGAAAAAGCCTTTGAATTTTACATTTTCTTGTTTTTATTTTTTACTATAAAATGATATATTTTTTATTTTTACTTTTTTCTTTCTACATTTGTTTCTCCTATAGTTCCTAAGTTGGTTTGTTCCTTGAAGGACCTGAACACCAGGAGAGAGAACAAGCAGAAGAAGTGTGTCCACAATATGGAAATAAAGGTAAGTATTATTGTTTCTTTATTTCTTATACATTTAATAAACTTATTTTGTAGAAATAATTTTATTACGAAATTCATATATGCTATGTAATGCTTATACATATGCAGAAAAGAGAATAGAATTGTGGTTTTGCAGGAAATTACAATAGAAAACCTTAGAATTATTTACTGTGCATCTTGATAGAAGAGGTTTATTGGGAGATTGTTGTGATTCAAAACCAACCCAAGAATGATCAATTTCTTCTATCACTTTACATAAGTGAATCAAAGTTCCATTCATATTGTAATGCCCCACCAAGGAACCTAGGATAAATGAACCTAAAACATGATACTAAGTTTATAAAATAATTTTTTTCTTAAGAGTTTATAAATAATAATGAATAACAAAGAGGAAGCAATATTACATAAATATAATACATAATCATAATTGTAACTCATTTACAAATTACAAATCCCAAGGGTTCCTTGACTTAGAATTACTTAAGTGTTAATTAGTTACTAAGAATAACTACATGTACTAAATATCACATGTGCAAATAACAATAAGTACATGATAATATAAATATGAACATAAATATAGCTAATAGGACAAATTATACAAAATGAAACCATATCATACACAAGTTGCAGGGTATGTACTAATAACCCAAGTACAAGGTACAATACAATAAATGAAAGATAAGAGTAAGTCTCCAATGATAAACAAGAAGATATAACTACTACAAGGATCATCCAACACTAGCACAAGGACGTCAGAATCTCAAATGGTAAAAGATTCACTACCACCCAATCTCATTGAACCAAAGGTCCACTCCCACTGTACTGAGGAGATAACATCAAACCCCACTCGAATATCATAAACCAAAATCAACATAAGG
>BSBK01000494.1:1380000-1550000 GCA_027943335.1 Chamaecyparis obtusa | reverse complement strand
GTGTAATTAAGATTTTAAAATTGATTTTGTTTTAATTGCCAGGAAGAAATGATCTCCCTGAACAAAACCCTCAACCAAACCCTCCATCTTCTCCTCATGAACAAATGAATGAAGAAAATAACCAAGAAAATGAACCTCCACCAATCGAGAAACCTCCTCCTGGAACATAGGAAATTTTGATCAACCAAATTGAAAGAGGGAAAAAAGAATTAGAATCTTTAATTAGGAGGTTAAAAGATTCTATTGCTACAAATCCTGGAAGGGAAAGACTTGCAATTTCATTGGAATCAATCTTGACCCATGTAGGCTCAGTTAGTGGGAAACTTAATTTATGGCATGATAAAAGAGGAGAACAAAAAAAATATTATGCAAATAAATTATCATATGAGGACATAAAAAATAAAAAAATCACAAAAGATGACATTTGCAAACTCTTTAAAAAATTAGGGGACACTGATACTCTTAGAACTACAACAAAGAGGTCCCCAATTCATTAGTGCTTGAATGAAGACATAAAAAACAACTTTTAGGGAGAGATGGTGGATGGTCTTTGATTCCCCTCCCTGTAACAATCATGAGGTTCCTATATATTTCTTGAGGAAACTCTATTTCAAGTTTGTACTCAAGGAGGTGCCAAATTATTTTGACTTTCTAGATTCTCAAGGTAGAGGAGGGGGGTCATCATTTGATAGAGCGGGGGTACATCGTGACCCTAACGCACCTAGGGTTCCTATTGGAAAGCCAAAGGTGGATCATGTTAGTATTCCTTTCGTTGTGAAGGAACATGTAGAGGTGGACACACTAGGCATGATTAGTGCTCTGATAGAGACTCTCATTCAGTGTGCCACTTCTGTAGTTGAGGGTCACCATGGTCAATCTTCAAGGGGGCATATTTGTCGGTCATGTGGATCCTTATGCACATTTGGTACTACTGAGAGAGAGGAAGAGGATCATGGAATGATGACTAATGATTTTCTAAATATGACATTTGGCATTAACACACAGGTAAATATTTCCAAGTTCATTAAATTTATTTGATCATATTTCATTTATAAAAGAATAACTAATTAATTTAGTATCTATTGATTTTGATCAAAATTTAGGGCAAGAGTGTCAGTGGCAGTGGCAATGATCCTCCAATCGCCTTTTACACATCGTCGTCAAAGCCACAAGTATGTATCGAATAAAGAATTTTAATTAATATATTTGATTATTATGTAATTATATGAATGATTGTATCATAACTTATTGTGCATGTGCATTAGTTCACTGGTGGACCATCAACATTCACAATAGACAGTGAAGGCCATCGTGCCACTTTCCTTGAGGTATCTTTATTTGCTTGTTAATTTGATTTACTTGATTATATGTAATTAATAAATGAAGGAATAACTAAATTACCAGACAAATTATGATCAAAATCCATAGGCAAAGTGGTCATTTCAATGATCACATTCCTTCACCTAGCTTTGTGATGTCATCATTGAGTCCATAGTTATATATGTAATAATGCATTATAATTAACATGTCAGTAGTACGTTCTTATATGAATGGTTGTCTTATAAATTGCCATGTACATGTGTACTAGTTTAATGTTGGAGCTTCGACATCGACACCGCACACTGAAGGACGTGGTGCAACCTTCACAGAGGTACCATTTATTCATTAGTAGGGTTGTAAAAAATATATGTAATCTTGATAATTACATAATACTTTTGTTGTTTCATTTTTAGTTATTGACATCAGAGACTCCTCCATCTGTTCATGATACTTTGGATCATGGAGTAGCTACAGCAGTAGCTAGTTCTGAAGCACTAACTAAGGTATGAAAGAGATCACTTAATTTTAACTGTTATTTTAATATTTTGTATTAAATTTTATAATGATATTCATGTATGTATTTTAATTATTATTTTGATCATTGTTGTAGGGACTTATTACTCCAAATCGTCAACATGTGCCTTCAGTGGATGTACATAGTGACTATTTGCTAGCGGTAATTGAATATTCTATTTTATGTCATTGTATAATTCAATTTTGATGTATATTAGTTATTGATGCTTAAATTTTTTTTTTATCAGCTTGAGCTGTAGAAGAGTCTAGACAGGAGGACTAGTGAGTGCACTTAGAAGACTACAACATCTACTGCATCTCCATCAACACAACGATCGAAGACAGTTCGACATTTGTTTTCTTCCCCTTGCAGGAAAGGACTATATTAGGGATATAGATTGTATGCCTATATGGAATTAGTGGACATAATTTTTGTATATTGTATAAGTGACACATTGTACATCCATTTGGCTTTGAGGAAGCTAGTTTAATTGTATTGGATATATTCTATGTATGACATTATTGGACATGTATATTTGGCTTCATGCCCTATGAATATTTTTTTTATGTTTTAAGTATGCATTTCATGTGTTTGGTTTATTGATGTATACTAATTTATGTTTATATGGAAGTCTTATGCTTTGTAAATTTCCCATGCCTTATAGTTATGCTTGTATGTTTATCGATGTATATTGTTACTGTATGATTTATACTTTATTAGAATATGAATGTGATGCAGAGGTGGTGTGTAAGACACTCTAAACCCATACCCTTATAGAAATACAATAAAAATCAGTAACAAGTGAGATAATCTTCTCACATCAAACATCCTTCATAAGGATCCACTGTTTAGGCTTCACCCAATGTACCTAGAGCCTCCATTATGTCAAAACTTGAAATAGGACTTCTTCCTTTGTTTCTAAATCCTTAGAAGATCTTAACATGGTCCATATGTCATGTTTCACCAACCCACCAAGTCTGGTCAATAGTTCTTCCATACAAACCACACCATTAGCCCTTTAGGCTTGTAGCCTTCACCAGTCACAAAAGTGCCTCTCTCTCTCTCCCAATCTTCTCAAACAACTCTAGAAAAAAATTAGTGTTTCAAATACCCTTTTGGATTCCCTAAATCCTCCCTAAGTCTCAAGGTGTACTCTTTTGAACCATATACTAGATCCAATACCCTAGCACCCACCAACTAGGCCTAATTCCATCCCTATTACAAAGCAACTCATAAATATATTCACTCCCCTACCTCCCAACCAAGAAAAAGTCTTTACTAAGGTCTAAAAAAAAAATATTTTCAAATTTTTAAGGTCTCAACACCTACCCAATCTTCTAGCCACCAAACCCTTGGTCCTAGGGTCACACAACTAGGGTTTGTTTAAAAGAACTTTACAATCTCTATCAATCAGTCTAGTTGATCTAACACATCAAAATTGATCCCCAAATCAATAATCCACCATAAAATATATCCACTCTTCAGGGTATTCATCCACCATAATGACTGGTGTAAGACAGGGCACTTGCTCACACAAAAATCTCCTTCATTCAGTGATCTTCACACAACATCAACTTACATCCCTACATGAAAAAACTACAAAACAAGGATATAATACATTTTTGTACTCTCCCACTAGTCACAATGGCCACAGGGGTGGGAGAGTCACTTCATTACGATTACTTCAACTTCTAAATGATGACTGTACCCTTCTAAATTGGTCACGGTCCAAAAAAAAACTAGTCAATTACTTTTCCTTAAGAACAATAAGAATACTAAAACTAATGCATGGAAGATGTAAATGACAACCAAATCAATGTATTTACATCACTATCCAATCAAGATCATGCTTCCATAAGCATTTGAATTCACTTTTATAGTGGTTGTACCAATGAGACAATGTAATAGTATGCAGAGAATATTTGTTTTATTGATTAAAATCCATTACAATACTCTTTCCTTACACACCCAACTCCACATCATATCTCCAAACTCGTGGATCCACCATGAAATAGACTCAAACTCCAAAACAAACCAACAGTAACCATATAACTAACTCTAAACTGTCTACTAACAGTCTCAAACCGACTGACATAACAAAATATGATTAAAGTAGATGTTGTCAAGTTGACAACCAATGTTGTCAACTCGACAACATAAGTCCAAAGCCCCCTCTAATGAATTTTAAAGGTTTAGAAATAACCTTTCTAACCCACACTAACACAAAATTGACTTCAAGACAAATTACATTCAATATATTGATCCTTTAGATCATTTAGTCTTCATGAGCCAACCAAGTGACTCCTTTGCATGTCTTTGTCAGGGTTCCTTGCACCATACTCCTAAGGATCAAATCAATTGAAGTCCCTTGGATTAGTGAGCTTCTTTCTTTTCCTCCAGTCTCTATCCACTACTTGTTGAGGACTTTCAACACAATTGTATCCTCTTTTCATTGGCATCATGTACTTGCAAACAAAGACCATGTGCCAAGCACTAACTCTGTCACCCATCATATCTATGTTCCCATAGATGTCTGCAACATCACCATTCACATGATAAAAAAGATAGCATCCCTGCAATCCTGTCATAACAATGTTAGAAATAAAAATAATCTAATCTTTCTTAATCACCAAAATATATGTTTCGTACTCCACTCCTTCATCCATTATCTTCAACACTTCATCCTCTTGCTCGCACGAGCTTCGAGATATGACCTCGTAAAGACTGTCGATTTCATGTTGATTGCACCTTGAGGGACACTTCAGCCCAAAGTGTTCGACAGTGTTCGAGTGAATCTATGTGCCAAACGAGGTTTCCATTAGTGTTTACCTAGCCATTCAAAGTTGTTGGAATAGATGGTTCGATGCTATGACTGACGGTTTGAAAGATACACAATGTTTCTCATTTCAACTGAGGAACACTTCAAGTTTTTACATCAACCGAGAATGTGTTACCAAATATAAACGAACTTAAATCTCTAAAAATTGATATAGGTTATTGTAGGCCTTAGCAACACAGTCTTGTAGCACCTAACATTTTGATGCTACCTTGCACGAGCTTTGAGATATGACCCAGTAAAGATCACCAATTTCATGTTGAGTGCACCTTGAGAGACACTTTGGCCCGGAGTGGTCGGCAACATTTGAGAGACTCTGTGTGCCAAAAGAGGTTGCTAGTAGCATTTACCTAACCATTTGGAGCTGTTGGAACAGACGATTTGATGCTACGACCGACGGTTTGAAAGATACACAATGTTGTTCATTTCAACTGAGGAACACTTCAAGTTTTGGCATCAACAGAGAATGTGTTGCCAAATATAAATGAACTTGAATCTATGAAAACCTAGATAGCTTATTGTAGGCATCAACAACATGGTCATATAGCACCTAACGGTTTAATTCTACCTCGCACGAGCTCCGAGATATGACCCCATAAAGATCATCGATTTCATGTTGAGTGCACATTGAGGAACACTTCAACTTGGAGTGGTTGGCAACATTCGAGCAACTCTGTGTGCCAAATGAGGTTTCCACTAGCGTTTACCCATCCATTCGAATATGTTGGAATAGATGGTTTGATGCTACGACCGACGGTTTGAAAGATACACAATGTTTCTCATTTTAACTAAGGAACACTTCAAGTTTTGACATCAATTGAGAATGTGTTGCCAAAGATAAATGAACTTAAATCTTTGAAAATTGAGATAGGTTATTGTAGGCCTCGACAACACGATCCTATAGCACCTAATGGTTTAATTCTACCTTGCATGAGATTTGAGATATAACCTCATAAAGATCCTCAATTTCATGCTGAAGGAACTTTGAGGGACCCTTCGACCTGGAGTGGTCGGCAGCATTCAAGAAACTCTATGTGCCAAATGAGGTTGCCACTAGCGTTTACTTGGCCATTTAGAGCTTTTGGAATAGATGGTTCGATGCTACGACTGACGGTTTGAAAGATACGCAATGTTGCTCATTTCAACTAAAGAACACTTCGAGTTTTGACATCAATAGAGAATGTGTTGCCAAATATAAACGAACTTGAATCTGTGAAAACTAAGATAGATTATTGTAGGCCTTGGCAACATGGTCCTATAGCACTTGACAGTTTGATTCTACCTTGCATGAGCTCCAAGATATGACCCTGTAAAGATCATTGATTTCATGTTGAGTGCACCTCGAGGGACACTTCGGCCCGGAGTGGTCGGCAGCATTTGAGTGACTCTATGTGCCAAACAAGGTTGCCACTAGAATTAACTTGGCCAATCAGAGTTGTTAGTGGAGACAGTTTGATGCTACGACCGACAGTTTGAAAGATACGCAATGTTGCTCATTTCAATTGAGGAACACTTCAATTTTTTACATCAACCGAGAATGTGGTGCCAAATATAAACAAACTTGAATCTCTAAAAAGTGAGATAGTTTATTGTAGGCCTCGGTAACACAGTCCTGTAGCTCCTGACGGTTTGATCCTACATCACACAAGCTCTGAGATATGACCCCGTAAAGATCACTGATTTCATGCTAAGTGCACCTTGAAGGACAATTCAGTCTGGAGTGGTCGGCAGCGTTCGAGCAACTCTATGTGCCAAACAAGGTTTCCACTAGTGTTTACTTGGCCATTTAGAGCTGTTGGAATAGGTGGTTCGATGTTACGACTAACGGTTTGAAAGATACCCAATGTTTCTCATTTCAACTGAGGAACACTTTTTGTTTTGACATCAACCGAGAATGTGGTGCCAAATATAAACAAACTTGAATCTCTAAAAATTGAGATAGGTTATTGTAGGCCTTAGCAACACGGTCTTGTAGCACCTAATGGTTTGATGCTACCTCGCACGTGCTCCGAGATAGGACCCCATAAAAATTGATGATTTCATGTTGAGTGCACCTTGAGGGAAACTTTGGTTTGGAGTGGTCGACAATGTTCAAGTGACTCTGTGTGCCAAATGAGGTTTCCACTAGCATTTACTCGACCATTCAGAGATGTTGGAACAAACGGTTTGATGCTATGAATGATGGTTTAAAAGATAAGAAATGTTCCTCATTTCAACTGAGGAACACTTCAAGTTTTGACATCAACTGAGAATGTGTTGCCAAATATAAATGATCTTGAATCGTTGAAAAATGAGATAGGTTATTGTAGGCCTCGACAAAATGGTCATGTTGCACCTAACGGTTAGATGCTACCATGCATGAGCTCCAAGATATGACCCTATACAGATCATCAATTTCATGTTGAGTGCACCTTGAGGAACAATTCGATCTAGAGTGGTCGGCAGCGTTCGAGCGACTCTGTGTGCCAAACAAGGTTGACACTAGTGTTTGTTCAGACATTCGGAGCTGTTGGAACAAACAGTTTGATGCTATGACCAACGATTTGAAAGATATGCAATGTTTCTCATTTCAACTAAGGAACACTTTGAGTTTTGACATCAACCGAGAATGTGTTGCCAAATATAAACAAACTTGAATCTCTGAAAACTGAGATAGGTTATTGTAAGCCTCAGCAACACGGTCCTATAGTAGCTGATGGTACAATGCTATCTTGCACGAGCTCTGAAATATGACCCCATAAAGATCATCAATTTCATGTTGAGTGCACCTTGAGGGACACTTTGGCCTGGAGTGGTCTGCAGCGTTCGAGTGACTCTATGTGCCAAACAAGGTTGCCACTAGCGTTTACCCAGTCATTTAAAGATGTTGGAATAGATGATTTGATGCTACGACTGATAGTTTGAAAGATACACAATGTTTCTCATTTCAACTTAGGAACACTTTGAGTTTTGACATCAACCGAGAATGTGGTGCTAAATATAAACGAACTTGAATCTTTGAAAACAATTTTTTTTCCTTTTCTTTTTTAATCTTCAAATTTTAATGTATAACTTTTAATACATGCATCTCAAATTACTCATGTAGTTTTATACTTATTTGATTTCACACGACTATAACTATTTTTTACTCCTTTAGTAACCCAATTCCACGCACTTATCCATCTATCCTAATGAAATCATGAAAATTTTATAATAAAAATATTATCAATCATTAATATTTACTCAATTTTATGATCATGACAAGCTTTAAACAACTCATACCATAATTCAATTTTTAGGTATGTTGGCATTCGATGCTTAGAGCAAGAATATATAATCTTCCTTTTAGTTGTTGTGTCAATCAAGGGTAGAAGAACTATTGTGGGTACAAGGTATATTTTATGGTGTACAAGAGAAAGTGAAGAGGAAAGTAATTATTATCATAGATGATAGTAATACAATAGATCCAATGACAAAAATCTTGGAGAACCTACAAAATTGTTAAGATCAAGTTCTCCTTCATCTACCTTCAAGAAAAGTCAAGTTTACAATCATGAAGAGATTGAAGGCAACAAACTTTAGACATGTAGATGTTCGAGGATGATGTGAAACAAAGTTAAATTCTCTTTAGGTGATCAAATCAAAGTGTTCCTAACATGCTCTTTTATTAAATGCGAATGATTTTTGAATAGTGCTCAAAATGATCATATATCAAATGAATTCATTAATCACCTTTAAATACAAGGACATAACAATAAATCACATAAACAATTGTGTGGTTGAGTCATAACAACAAGAGAAATGAGCTAGAATCCACCAAATTTGAATTCTAAAATTTCAAGGCTCAAACCTACTGTGTGTGAGATTGATCTCACATCCATCCTCTTGACCGGAAATAATAACATGATAGAATCAAAGTAAAAATGGAATATTTGCAAATGAATGCACTAATATGTAATAAGATACACACATACATACATAAATCTAAACGCGTTGCATAAATGAAAAATGAACCTAAAATTGTATCATTTGTTATTACATAATTTTTAAAAACATTATATCATAATAGGGGAGAGCACTAGTAACTCTTGTAGCTAATTTTTGCACCCTAAGCTCCTTTTATTTTATTTATTTTTAAAGAGGGGTAAACCCTTTGACCTGGAGCTATGAATCGACGAGGCCACAAATGGGGGACCTCATCCCTAATGAGAATTGAACCTTGATGGCGAGAACAACAACACATCAAATTAACCATCACAACATGCCAATGTTGGCAACACCCTAAGCTCCTAAATGCATCAAATTTTAATGATTTTATTTTTGTTGTCTTTGTATATGACTTAACTACTTATAACTATTGTTCTGAGTTTTGGGTAGTCAAAATTAGCATTATGGGATTCGTTATGTATGAAATGGTAAAAAATGGTCATTTCAAAGTGTTGTCCAAAACATATTTGTTATTGCTCTATTATCTATTCGCTTTGACAACCAAAAAACTTACATAATTGATCCAATACTTATGCACAAATGCCCCAATTATTGTGCACTGTTGGTACCAATAAAGTTGCACAATTGATATGATTACTATTTTTTTTTCCCAAAAAATGGATAATTATGAGCTCCTTAGATAATTTGATAATTTTTTCGTGAATTTTTAATTAACTATCCAATAGGGGACATGACCCGATAGTTGAGCGCCTAATGTTGCACTTCTCAAAATCCTACATGGAAATTTCAAATCACTCCCAAATTTTTACAATAGCTTACTTGGCAAGTCCTCTATTTATAACTAAGGTTTTAGGGCCACATCATCAAATATGATGCCACATCAACATGCTTTTGTCAAAGTGTTTAAAATAGCCCAAAAAACATGTAAGCCCAATGATCATACAAAAGGGAAACTCATACTTGTGCATGTATGTGGCATCACATGATTGATTACTTTTTACAACTAAAGATACATTTCATTCCATTATGGGTAGTCATCATAACAACAACAATTTCAAAGTCACAACTTTTAGTACAATATTGTCGATTTTTTTTAAACATTAAATTAACAAATATGAATATTAAATCAACAAATGTAGGACGTGTTGGATCATCTCCCTTACACGATAGTCTCCCCCAAATGACTTCCATATGCAAATTTTTAGTTAATAATTTGTTTAAGCAAATGACCAGACGTCAAGTTTGATCGTTTGGAAGGCTTCTTCGGGTAACGGAGTAGCTTTTCTGCAGATCCGGGAAAAAGATTTCGACGCTTTTATAACTTCTTCTCTCGCGAGGAGTTCACTCTTCACGGAGAGGAAGTTAAGGTAGTGTTCCTCTGCTCTATTTTTCTTTGAAGTGCACAGATTTTTTGATAGACAAATAGATAGGAAATTTTGGGTTTTGAAAGTTGCAGATTTTTGGTTTTGACATTGAATGTACTGGAATGCATTTGCTCCGGTTGTTGGCAAGAGATTCTAAACCTAGGGAGGACGCCAGCCAAAAATAATTAAGAATTGTTAAGAACTGTAGAGTATTGGGGCCAAGCAAAACCTCGACGTTCTGTTTGCACATATAAACGAAGAAAATACATTGAATATTACTGAATTCTATTTTTCCCGTGAGCTTATTTGGGCTTTGCAAAAGGACTTCGCCAAGTTTTACCGGTATGCAATTTACAATTTGAAAATGTTCTAGCCTGATATTTTTGAAATTGTTCTCACTGTGAGAAACTCTATTATAATAATTCAACACGGAAATCTGTCAATTAATAAAATGATTGACAAAAGAACTTTAATAAGTGTGAAGCTTCGTTAGGGCCAGAGTGGCAATCAGTAGTCTGAACCAATATTAAAGATCAATAGCAGCACAGACAGATGCTGTTAGTATATTGAGTGTCAAAGCATCTGAAACAAGGCCTATAATGAATGCTGATGCCTAGTGGTATATCGTCTTTATCGGATTCGATAGGATTAGGCTGTTATTATCTCCTAGCCATACAAAGGTATTATCTGGGTTATCTCTGCGTGGAAAAGTTAAAGAAAAAGCGTTTTAAAATTCATTCCAGAGTTCAGACCAGAGCTAACTATCATTTTATGTAAATTTTTGTTTCTGCAAGAAATCCAAATATGTTGGAGCCAAACAAAATTACCACCTCAACGCCCAAGCTAACTGCTAAGGGTATATTAAATGGAAATAAATTTAAGATTGAGCACCACTAAATCAAATTCTAACTAAATGTACCATCTATGCAAAAATTTGTAAGGGCTATTTTTAAATATTTTATTGAGAGAAATGCAAACAATGTTATAACCTGTACAAGTCATAGCCTTTAATGTTCAAAAGTTGCTGTTTTGGAATAAGTTCATGCTCCGCAAACTGGTTTTTAGTTTGGTTAGTGGATGCAAATCTGCAAGGAAAACAATATGGAGAAAACACTCACATCAGAATTTGTATTGAAACAATACAAATCTGTGCAGACTTGGGGACGTAGTTTGAACTGGAGGAGCTCGATCTCATGGTGATGGCACAGCTCAAAAGTTTACTTCATCTCTCCACTCCACGGGAAACTTTAACTGAAAATGTCACCACAGGAAACCCTAACTCAAACATCTCGGCAGAAAATTGTATTTAGTTTGTCTAATAAAAAATAATCCTCTCTTTGATATGCGTGTCATTTTTTTTAGGACCAAAGGGAAAAATAAACAAAATAAATTAAAATAATCTCATTCAACTTTTAATGCCAATGCTTCAATGGCTCAAGACCTTGAATTGTCAAAGAAAATGTACTTGCATGAGGACAAAGAAATGTTGTTTTGTTTTTGTATTGAAACTATTGCCCAAGGAAAGGAGCGTTGAAGTACACATCATAGATTTGTCTGGAACATACGTCAGTTTGGCTAACAGATCTTCATGTGATTTGAGTACATGTTTCTTGGTTTTTTTTCCACTTTTTGGAATGAGTGAAAACCCTATCTATTGTTTTGCGAACTAGACTGTCTCAAAAGGTGTAGCGATTTTCTAGTAGAGGTTGACGCGACATTGCATTTCGCTGCTGCTTGCCATTGCTCTCCATTTCCTTTAAACTAGCACTCAAAAAAATTTACTTCTGGTTTCAATATATGCTCCTTCGACCAGCTATCATATTTTTTTTCTTTCGGTTATAATTTATAAGTTATAATTGTTATTTCAATTTCAAATATTTTCTTTAAAGTTTATCTGCAATTTTATATATATTTATATATATTTTAAATTTTAGGTTTAATATTGTTTTTAATTAGAGGTAAAACAAGTTTTGAAGGGACTTGAAATCCGGTACAAATGTAGTAAATTGGGATCCGAAACCCACAATCAGAATGCTGCCAACAGATAAAACAATACCAAACAACAGCCTAACTAAAGCAGAACAACATGATCAAGGCATTAAAGGCACATCTGCATAAGGAACAAGGACGAAACCACCTAAAAACTCAACTCATAAACATAATAACAATTGGGTTCAAAAAGGCCCCATAACCTTCAGATAATACAACAATATGCCCCCTTTACCTTCTTTACTCGCCACCTCTATAAGAAAGAAAAGAAAGAAGTCTGAAGTAAGAGCAGCAACTGCCTTGTAAGTAAGATTTAGACAAAGGGCAATGATATCCCCCTTGCAGCTCCGCCTCTCCTGCACAAACAATCTCTGCTTCAATAGGAGAAAGAACCACCTCAATAGGAAAGGCAGGAGTGGAATTGGCAGGAGAAGAAACAAACCCTTAACCTCTCCCATAAACATGATCTCCACCTTTCATTGGGGAACTTTCCACCTCTATAGGAAAAACATGAAGAGAGGTTAGGATGAAAGCAACATAGACCCTCAATTGAGGATCAAAGATAGTGGCACACAGAGCCCGCTCAACTATCAGGAAAACAGACTTCTTCTCCACTCTGGCAGAAGAAATCCCCAACCAAAAACACCAACAAACAACAAAAACCACACCTAAAGACTTAGGGGCAACAAACTTGAGCAAGAGGAAGATCCAAAAGAGCCCCTTCACAGCCACAACACACTTGCAACACCCATCAGGGAGAGCAACAACACCATGCCAGCAAAACCCCTAAATGATCTTCAAAAGAGCTCTCGAAGCAGCTGAGCAAAAAAATCCAAACTGACACATTGTCCATCAATGAATAGGGGCAGCCATGGATAGAAATCTTGGACCCAACCTTAGCCAAAGAGACTGGCTGAAGAAGCCACCAAAACCAGTTAGCTTGAGCTCTAACCCAGAAACTACCAGGACTGGTACAAACATTCATAAGAGCAGTCTCCACAGAGCTGAAAGAAAAAAGATCTTCCTCAAGGAACAAAGCCCACATCAAAGATAAACTATTGTCAAACCGTGCCCAGAACATCAAGAACCACCCTGAACAGACCAACAAAGCCAGAAAGATCAGGATTTGTGTTCAGAACAAAAACCCAAACAGCTTCTCTTAGTACCCCAATGACAAAACATGGCACCAAGAAGTCCCACTTCAAGGAAAAAGACAGAACAAAAAGCCATGACAGTAGAAGAAGCTTTGCTAGAATAGCCAAGCCACACACATGCTGATCCGAGGATAGGGGAAAAAACACTTGAGGCAACCACAATAGCAACAGCCAGAGCAGAAAAAGAAATAAAGCCACGAGCAGGAACCGAAGCATCAACCATAGCTCCAAACACAATGAGGCATTGAGCGCAAACTATGTCCGAAAATGAGGGCAAAACACACCAATCAAAGGACAAAACCCCAGAAAGCAGAGCAGAGGCACCCAAAATCAATGCAGAGAGGAAAGCTTCTCCTCTGGCTAGCACAAAACTGATGCAGTCAAGCTCGGAGGATCCAATAAAGGACTGTCCAAACTTGCAGCCAAACACCAACACCGCGGAATAACACAACACAACACAACACAAATATATGAATCAAAATCTTCTTTCATTCATCAGTAACCAAGCTTACAAGCAACATGCCGAGCTGTAAGGCCTTCTCGGTTATGGCCAAATACATCAAAGATTACAACAGTTCAGCAAGATCTCGCAGGATCCAACACACCTCTCAGCTAGCCCAAGTCTGTAACACAACAAGACACTGGTAGGTACTCCAAGAAAGATCTAAACTTGTGCTCGCAAGCCACCAAGCAATCTTCTTGTTCTTAAGCTCGCAAGCTACTAACTCTGCTACACTTCACAGATCGACCTCTGGTACTCCAGACTGATCACCAATCTACTACTGCCTCCTACTACTCTACCCATACCCTCCTTAAATACTACACAGCCATAAGTCGGCTTTACAAACAAATAAATCCCAAAACCCAGTCGGCTTCCAAAGACAAACAAATATTAAATGCAACAGCAGTCGGCTCTCACGTAGCCTTCCAAACAATTAATTCTCCATGTCGGCCTCTAGATACACATAGGAGAATGCAACACACCAGATTTAGGTCCCCACACATCCAACGGTCAATCCATAACTCGAGGAGCGCGACCCAAATTAAATGCACCAATCGGCCAAGCCGATTCATCCAAACAAACAAGTCGGTCAGCAAGAATACTGAGCGCCAGTAATAAACACCGAGACCTAGTCGGTAACCGAGCACCAAGCAACAAAAACACCGAGTCACCAAGTGACCACCATCCACTGAGCTCCATTGGTACTTCCAACCAAAAACCACTACCACGACCACCGAGCTCCATCGGTGAAGCCAAATAAACTCTGACCGAGAACTATCACCAAAGACTGAAAAACTCCAGTCTTCTATCGAGATCACCAGCCAAGTAACTGAACTCCACCAGACAGTTACCGTAACTGCCAGAATCTTCAGGAACTGAGGATGCCCCCCTGCATCAAAAACCCACCTCTCTGTACGTTGCAGCAAACACAAAAGAGACGAGAACCCATGACCCATAACAAGCCACACACGCAGCAACAGGAGCATCCCCATCCACTTCATCTCCCGCTAGGTAGAAAACTCCCCATGCAGACAGAAGAACCAAGTAGAGCTCCAGCTGGAGGCTGATCTCTCCTCCCTTCTGATATTTAAAATTGTTATATATTAATATTATATGATAATAATATGTATTTGTTTAATTTATATTTATTATTTTAATTTTAATTTATTAGATTGTATGTGAAATAATTAATATTATTATTACACTATGTTTTAAATTCTTGTTGTTTAGACTGCAAATATGTATATATTTATTATTTTTTTATATGCTTTTTGGTATGCATTTACCCAGCCCCACAATTTTTTTTGCCATATGGATGTACCGTACACACATACTGTACCTGTATCCAATTTGGCAACTTATTTTCTGAATCTTGTCTAATCCTGTCAAAAGCTATCCAATGTACAGACATGCTACAAAAAACACAGAGTGATCAATATCATGTAAGGTATTGTGATAAAGAAAAATAATAAAATCTCTGTTTGGGATTTTCTAGTTTCTAAGAGTAATTACTATTTTGAAGAGGATAGAAGTTCTCGTACACGTTATTTTCAATTTTTGTGAAGTTAATAATCTGGAATGATACAAAAGATGAGATGCAATATCTTTATAATTAGAGTACTGGAAAACAATTATGATAGGAACTTAAAACTTGAAATTCATTTGTGGTTCTCTCAAGGATATTGACAATGAAAGACAACAGCTACAAACAATTGTTTGTAGAGTGGTACTAGAATTCTTGACCTTTTATATAATACAAGAGTACAAAAATTAAAGAGGAACAACTCTTGATTGGACTCAGTGTTCTTTTATAGCTGCAATTCCATAAAATTGATTAAAGTTAAATCCTACTAACCATGCTTAGTTGGCTCTTTACATTTGGATCAACAGATTTTCTCTCACAATATATACCCATAAGTCAAAAAAGGCACACGGTTGACAATAACTAAGCTGTCATTTGTTATGAGTCTCAATAAATGTAGCATAGTGAATCTTTGTAAGCAATAAAAGGTCAAGATGCGAGTACTCACTATAAGCTATTGATAATGGCATATTTTCAGACTATTGTTTAAGCAGGAAACATACATTGAATTGATCTTGAAAGAATATGATCAACAGCTTCATTGGCCCCAGAACTTAAATTTGTTTAATTGAATACAATTCAAAATACACAAGTGCTTGTAGGTTCTCACTTGATTTCCAAAGCAAAAGGTTGAGATGTCATAATAATTACTTGCTCTTTTTGCTTTCAAGAAACAAAAATGAGTTAAGATTTCCTGGTATGACTAGCCGCATGTACTTCCATGTAAAGGATGTTCATGGAGATGTAGTCTTGCTCTCCCATGCCATAGAATTTTAAATCCTTTTTGTTGATAGGTAAAGTGAGGGTTAGGGCTCTCACCCTTTATATTATTATTAACAAAGAAATTTTACACATCATCAGAACCTTATCAACTGCTTATCTCATCAGGCCTGAACAATAGAAGATTCTTATCGACACTTAGATGAAGAGAGGTAGTAGAAAAGAAACTAGTACTAAAATACCCTTGCACAGGCCAGACCATAAATTTGTTAACATCTTGGCTTTGGATTGAAGGGGCCATCCTCTTGTTCGATCAATGAAGCTTGCCTGGAAAGGAGTTCGATAGTTTTTTTTTGCCTTGGCCGCATTGAACCTCTCCTACATAGGTGAAGATTCACACAAGAGGGGAGCTCCACTTTTTCCATAGAAAGATGGCAGCCTTCCAAGCAGTAGCTGACCCTTAAAAAGTATGGAATTGTGGCAAGTTCTTTCATGATAATCTCCATGTGGGCCTCAATTGCCCTTACCATTTGGATAGAAGCAATCCTACAAAACTTCTATCTCTTGCAAAGTTGCACGGGAGTGAGAAGAGTTTGATCAATTTGCTTTGTCCACTGCATTTTGCAGCCCCATCTTGAATTTTGCCTAGACATAGAACCTCCCTAGAGCTTTTAATTCCCTACCCTCAATGAGCATGAGCACATTACTAACAAAGATTGAAGAAATCTCAGAATTAACACTATGTCGTGTTGCATCCTCAATAAAGTCTTGCTTAAGGATTTCCTTGATGGCTTCCCTTGTATCCTAATCTTGAAAAAAGAACACATTCTGAGGCCTAGCAAAGGAAATTTTATTAGTAAATGCCATCAAACATATTATGGAACCTAGCTTGACCACCTCCATTTTCGATAGGTTACTCTATAAACTCCATGCACATAGTGCAGATTTGGTGGGGAGAATCAGCTTGCGGTTATAATAAGCAGTGACAGCTTGAGATGAAATAACAGCAAGCCGATTCTTGATACACTGCACTCCCAACCTTTAAGTTTAAGTGAGACTTGTCTTGAATCCATAGTGTTGCACAAGTCTTTGATCATACCACCTTTCCAAATGATCACTTATAATTATCCCATTAGGTTGTTCAATTCGCCAATTTGATAAAAGATCCACCATTACCTTCTCAAGGACAATAGGAAATGAAGTAGTCTATAGGGAGTCTAGTATTGTTAGAGCCTCCTTTAAAATACTATGTAATCTCCAATTCATGAAAGGTCTCCTTTTAAGACATTGTTGAATAATCAATGAGTCACTCTCTTTTATTATCTTGTTTGAGGAGCATGATTCAAGCAAATGTAAGCCAAGTAGAGTGCTTCCGCCTCTCCCTCATTGTTCGTCCTTATGGCAATAGAGGTAATTTTGATTAAAGTGTAAGAACCCCAATGGTTCTACCCTGTTCAGCTGTCTCCGATAGATATTGTTTTTTGCAATTTAATAGGTTTTTGAGTTTTTTCAGAGTTTATGCTTTTTTGATTTTTTGACAATATTGAAATAGCAATGCTTGAATTACAATATAACTATGCTAACTATGCACCAAACAACATTTTTTTGCCAATTACCAAATTGAAATCGTTACATTGATAATGACATGCAAGTTTGAATTAATCAGATGCAAATGAAGAAACCTGGAATCTGATCGCAGGCTTTTATGAACACCAAAATTGGGATGCAGCTCACTAAAACATGTAATTCTTTCACGCCAAGCTATGAAATTGTAATGCTGAGGCACCAAACAGTCAAAACGTGCCTCCTTGTGCCCAGACGTCACTTCTCCTGCAGCTAACATGGCCTCCAATACACAGCGGCTGCCCTAAAAACTCAAACGCAGGACTCTAAACTAGCCGCAATCTGCATTTATTCAAACCCTTAGACTTCTGCAAACAATTCTGGAAAAATATATAGCATTTAACACCAAAATCTGCAATCAATTAATCCAATCTTGGCCTCTGAATAAGACCAATGCCTGTGCACAATGTCACTGGGTATTTCACCAACTCAAAGTGCCGAGAGCCTGTAGAATTTGCAATTCCCAAACCAAGTCACAAACCCTTGGATGTTCTCTAGAGACTCCACCAAATAACAAGCAAAATGCATTCTTCATAATGAGGTTTGATTTCTTCTAATTGCCTTTATATTTTCTCATAGTGGTTTGAACCAATTAGCTTCTTCATCAAGACACATTAATGATTTAATATTTTCTTTTGTTGTTACCTTTTTTTGACTTAGCCATTTCCTAAGTCTTGGGCACCATAATTTAAAAGAGCATTTAATAACATTCAACGATGTCTTTGGCCCCTTTTTTAAAATTAGACTTTATAATAGTACTTTTATAATTAATTATTATTAAATCATACTTTATTAATAATTAATGCCTCAATCTTGAGCCAATAGATTTATTCTAATCAATCAACTAATGTACTCTGCTAGCACCAAGGCCAAGTGCACTGCCAAAAATAGCAACATGGCATAACTGACTTACTATAAATAGTAAGTCTTAGAATGAAAGCTCTGTCAATGTCACCACAACTCCATACAACTACCAGACTGTTTAGGTGACCATGCTAAAGATAGAAACCCCAACTTTCCTGGAATAGACACTTACTATAAATAGTAAGTGTGCCAAACTGACCCAAATGAAGAGCAATCCTGAACATCCCTAACTCTGGAGTGGGAATTGGCCTCTGGTTCTGCCAATTCAGACCCTCTATCCCTCTAACTTAGCCTATGAGGGTCATTGATAGGATAATCCATTACAAGGAGTCACTTGAATTGCAAATAATACTCCCCACACTTGAGGAACCAAGATTCCATTTGAACGTGCCATCAAAATTAAGCTACCAAATCAGAGCTGGGGGGAGGGAATCCATTTGATTTTGGATATGTTGATAGGATTATAGATTGATGTAGGTGACCCATGAACAAGAGAATTTTGGATCCTTGATTAAAGAGAATCTATTGATAAAAACAAATATTCACACCTTGAACACCCTGTACTAACACAAGTGAAATGAAATTGACAAGTTGAAAGATAACATGGTATAACAAAATGTGTAAGTTTCCTAATAAAAAATGCCTATGTATTCATGCTAATTGAGTCCCAAGTCACCTTGATAAGGCAGTGTCAAGAGATTAATCCTCAAGGCTTATATAAGTATATAGATCCAAGGAGTCACTTGAGAGGTTTTACATGATTTGCACAACAATTTTACCCTCATTTCAACCTCTTGTAGAACAACAAGAATTACTGATATCTCAAAACTCCCTATCAATCCCAGATTACTAAAATTGTCTTAAAATGAACCAATTTTCAAACAGATTTGAGATGTTCATTTACAGTTAAGTTAGACAGTATGTGGTTGGAAAGAGGTGCTTAATGCTTTGGATAAAAGAAGCAAATTGTTTGAAACATCTTTAGTGTTGTGAACTCACATTATTATTGATTCAAACCCCTTTAACCTAGAGTTGTTGGATACTTAATCCTTGTTTGGAGAAACATATTGCATACTGGGTACCCAATATGGATACAATATTCCCAGATGTGGTATGGATATCATATCCAGACATATCCATAAATGAGCCTAAATTTGAGCCATATTCAACACTTAAAATTTTCATATCCATATTTGATATCATAACCATTTCCATGCATCTCCACTTTAACCATGTAGGTTGATGATGTTCATTAAGAAAAAGATTTAGACATACACAATATTTCATTAAAGAAAATAATATTAACTAAAATATGAAAATCAGATATATCAAAATAAACCTTTAGATATATAAATAATTGAATAAATAATCTTGAAATTTTCATATCCATATTTGATACCGTATCCATTTTCATGCATTTCCACTTTAACCATGTAGGTTGATGATGTTTGTTAAAAAATTGATATAAAATGATTGCAAAAAAATAATTGTGCAGACATATGCTCTCCCCATTGTTGGAACCTGAAGATTTGTACATGGGAAAGGCACTTGGCCTGCCTGAATGTAATTCAAGTCATCTCTAAGAATGCCTCAATGTAATTCAAGTCATCTCTTAGAATCTCATAATGCCTTTTTCACTTCGGCGGGGGAATTTCCCATCAAATTTGGCAGGCACATTTTCCTAATGGTCGGGAATACCTTGTCATAGATAGCCATGGCCTTTTCAAACAATCTTTTATACTTAGTTGTCCAGGTTGACATGTGATTTCTTCTAGATGAAGGACCTGAACCTGCCATTTTATTGATTAAGGACTTCAATCAAGTCATCTATTGGAATCTCATAATGCCATTAAAAATGGCAGCCACATTTTCCTAATGGTTGGGAGTACCTTTGTCATAGACAGCCATGGCCTTTTCAAACAATCTATTTTGCCTAATTGTCCATGTTGATGTGCCATTTCTTCTAGATTAGACGAAGGATCCAGACCTGCCATGTTATTGATTAAAGACTAAGCAATCAAATTGAGGGTGGAATTTATTAGAATATTACTTAGTTGTAGGGTCCGCACCCTGGAGGCTCGGACCGGGTCCGGGTGCGCACCGGATCCGGATCCGCGTGCGGGTCCGAGCTGGGTCCGGACAGGGTCCGGAATTGGCCCTGTGGGTCCGGTCGGGTCCGTGGCACCACGGACCCGACCGGACCCACAGGGCCAATTCCGGACCCTGTCCGGACCCAGCTCGGATCCGGGCGGATCCGGGCAGACCCGGGCGGACCACGCAAGGACCCAGCGCGGACCCGGACGGACCCGCGGAGCTATGGGTCTTTGGTGGGGTCAAAACTTTAAAAAATAACATTTTTTTATTATTTTTTCAATTGGGAACCCTAATCCGTCCCTTATACTTGCTTCCAAACCCCATTTGCACTCACTTTGCTCTTTCATTTTGTTGTTGTGTTTTGCTCTCCCATTTTGCAAGCTTGAAGAGAGGTGAAGAGTTTCAGCTGTGGAGTGCTAGATAGGATCCACAAAAGAGATTTAACTCATTCAAGTGTTTAAGGTATGCATTTGAGATTGATTTTGTAGAAGTTTCAAGTAAGCATTTGGATTGTTTTTAAATTTTTTTCCAAACTTTCATGTTTTTGTAGAAGTTTTAAGTATGTTTTTTTTCCATTTTATTATAGATTGCATCTATCAAAATCAGCAATGAGTAGTCAAGGCTCAAGGGCTGAGGGGTCTCAAACCTTCAAAATTGATAAACAATCTCCTTTGTGGAAATACACTAGTAGAGCTGCTCAATGTCCTGGAGGTGGGGGGTTTGTTTGGACATGTAATTTTTGCAATACACAATATAGGAGCTCCTACTATCGAGTAAAACTTCATTTTTTAGGCCCTTTAGGTAAGGGGATCAATATGTGTGTGGGAAAAGACAAGAAGGGGTTACCACCTAGACAAATAGTTGCACTAAGGAAAGAACAAGCAGATGCAGACAAACTATGTGCAAAAGGGAAACAAGGTGGCAATACCGGGATACAACAAACAACATCACCACCCACTCAAACAACCTCTAGACATCCCTTCCTGCCTATGCCTTCTTCAGAAGATGAAGATGTGAATCAACCAGAAATCACCCCCCGCAAGAGAGGCCCATTAGACGGGGCATTTCAAAATGAGTTAAGGGATATTGCCGATGAAAAAATGGGACGTTGCCTCTTTGGGAATGGTCTTTCATTCAACTTAGTGAGATCACCCTATTGGAGGGAGATGGTTCAAGCAGTTAATGCAGCACCTTCTGGATACCAATGCCCTGGATATGAAAAGTTGCGCACCACCTTATTGAATAATGAGAGGAGAAATGTAGATAACCGATTAAAACCAATAAGAGATTCCTGGGTTCAAACGGGTGTATCTATTGTTTCTGATGGCTGGAAAGATTGCAAAAACCGTCCTCTAATCAATGTAATTGCTGTATCCCCCAAGGGTGCAATGTTTTTGAAGGCAGTTGACTGTGGAGGGGAAAAAAAAGATGCAGAGTTTATTGCTCAAATTCTCATTGATGGCATAGAGTTAGTGGGTAGTGACAATGTTGTCCAAGTAATTACGGACAATGCAAAAAATTGCAGGGCTGCTGGTCTTTTGATAGAGGCTAGATATGATCACATCTTCTGGACACCATGCACCGTCCACTCCCTCAATCTCATTCTGAAAGCAATTGGCACCCAAATAGAATGGGTGAAAAAAATATATGATGAGGCTGAGGAGATTCAAATGTTTGTGACAAATCACCATATGTCACAAGCAATTTTCAGAAGTTTCTCACACTTGGAATTATTGAAGGTAAATTTAAACTTTAATTTATTTAGTTTCATTTATCATTTAGAGTTCTATTTCATGTTTTACATATTTTAAATGTGTTATTAACTCACTATTGACATGTGTTTAGGTGGCTGAAACCCGATTTGCATCCCACATAATCGTGCTTCGACGACTTGTGAGGGTCAAGGAAGCATTGTGTCAAATGGTTATTAGCAACCAATGGAGTATTTGGAAGCAATCCAATACAGAGAGGGCTCAAAAGGTGAAGGCTACAATACTCGATGATGATTATTGGGCTCTTGTGGATTATTTATTGGAATTCACCGAACCTGTCATGTCTATGCTTCGGTTTGCTGACACCGATGAGCCTTGCTTAGGGGATGTCTATGATGGCATGGACACCATGCTGGAGAAAATGAAAATGGTAAGTTACAACTCACAAGTTTATAAACATTAAATTTACATAAGTTCATAATTTAGTAATTTTAAATTTACATAAAGATAACTTACATGAACACCATTTGATATCCCAGGTCATACAAAGGAAAGAGAATGATCCTGATGACATCTTCTACAAAAAGATTGAATCAATTGTGCACCATCGGTGGAACAAGATGACTACATCCTTGCACCTACTTGCATATGCCCTATCTCCTAGATATTATAGCTCAGAAGTACTTTCTATTCCAGGGAGAGTGGCACCATTTAGAGATGCTGAGGTATCCAATGGGTGTAAGAAGGCCTTGGGTAAAATGTTCCGTGATCCAGAATTGGGGGCACATGTTAGAAGTGAATTTGGGTCATTCGTCTCAGGACAAGAGCTTGATGACATTGCTGAAGAAGACAGGGGTAGAATAAATGCAATCAAATGGTGGTACCTCCATGGGCAAGAATTCAAATACCTCCAACCCCTTGCAATTAAAATATTGTCACAATTAAGTTTTTAATATTTCAGATTTCTTTTTCTTTTTTTGGGCCACTAACACTCTTGAATTTTTTTGGGCCACTAACACTCTTGAATTTATTATTTTAATTTATCTTGTATTTATAGTTTAAACTTTATACTATTTGTTATTGTAGGTTGCAAGCTCTTCTGCTGCTGAGCGGAATTGGAGTACTTACTCCTTTATCCACTCTGTAAAGCGCAACCGGTTGGCGGCAAAAAAAGCAGAGGACTTGGTTTACGTACACAACAATTTGCGCCTTTTGTCACGGAAAGATCCGAGATACAAGAAAGGCCCAGAGATGCTATGGGATGTAGCACCCGAGTCTGCTGACTTGGAGATGACCATTCAGGATCTTGCTCGAGCCACATTGCTTGATGTGGATGATGAAAATGTAGATAACATGGTACCCAGTAGTGCTAGTGGAACCGATTTGGGCTCTACTGATGGTCTTGATCTTACACTCGCAGCCGCTGAAGACCCCGTTGATACTGATTATTTTAACAATCCATTTGATGATTGATGAACAATGAACATTGAACTATATTTCTGATTTCATGTTTCAAACTTTAGTCTTTATTGAACTATAGTATGCTACCTACATTTTTCGTTTTATGGCAATGTGAATGGATGATCAAGTATTTAATTTGTTTATGAGTATGACATATGTTTATGAGCATTGATCAATGAATGAGGCTAGATTCATAGTATGAAGCATTGAAATGATTTAGAAATTCTGAAATTATGTATATTTCTCTTATTTTCTTGTATATATATATATATATATATATATATACACATATATACACGTATCCCCCACGAACCCAAAATAGGGGAAAAAAAAAATCCACGAATCCACGAACCGGGTTCTCGTACCCGAATCCGTCCCCGAACCCGAATCGGTAACTTAGGAATATTATAATGTTAATTTAATGGTCATCCTAGTTAATCTTTAGTTTATTAGGTAGTTTCTATTTTCTTCTTTAGTTCACGATTGTTTCTTTTAGAAACACAGTCTTTGTAAATTTATTTAATGAGCTTTCATCTCCTTTGTTAATACATCAACATCGATTTACCATAACATGGTATCAGAGCGAGTCGATGGGATTTCATAAAATTTGGTGAATTTTTTAAGAAAACTTCAAGGCTCTTCTGATCTAGATTTTTTTTTCTAGAAATTTGTTTTTTCGATTTTTTTAAAATAAAAATCGTTGGAGGTATTTTATGAAATTCTATGGTTTGTCTTCAAGCATTTTTGCTGATCATTGCAAGCCTGGTTGAGGGATTTGATCACTCGATTTCTTGGTTTGAGCAAAAGTCTCTAATTTTCGAGGGTTGCATGTACTTGCATCTTAGTTGCATGTCCTTTGTGTATTGCATTTTCTTGCATGTGCTGTTTTACCATGTGGAGTCTTGTGTTTTGCTGCATGAAGGTTTCTCTAAAGGGTTTTAATATTTCTTCCTCGAAAAATTATCTGGAGGGTTTTAATAATTTTGCCTTAAAAATTATCTAAAGGGTTTTAATAATTTTATCCTAAAAAATTATTTTGGGGGTATTCTCTGATTCGTGTCTCGCATTCTGTATTTAGTTTTGATTGATTTTTCACCTCAAAAATCATGTTTGGTTTTGGTCGATTTCCGCCTCAAAAATCGTTTTTGGTGTCTATAATACGCAAAGTTTGCGTGGGATGCTATTTCAGGGTTTTTACCATTTTTTTCAAAAAAACGATGCTTTGTACTCTTCAAATCATAGTTTTTTTGCAGTTGGTTTTGGGGCATCCTACTCATCTACAATAGTTTGGAGGGTTTGGTAGCTGGTCTCAATGTCTCCATCTACAAAGAAGGGCAGCTCAGTTATCCAACATCAGGTTGGATGTTTTTGTGATGATTTCTATTCAGCGGTTTTGCAGGTTCAGGGAGAGTTAGCGGAAGAGTCCGTGGCAGGCTCTACTCTCTTGTTGTAGACCATTCTGAAGAAAAGGGCATCCTTCTCTGTTCTTTCTTTGGCTATTCTTGGTCATTAACATTTTGCATAACCAGGGAGGGTCTCAGCAACAACAGAATGTTCTGAAGAATTTGTGAAGAAAGGGACAGACCATTCTGAAGAAAGGGACATCCTTCTCTGTTCTTTCTTTGGCTATTCTTGGTCATTAACATTTTGCAGATCCAGGGAGGGTTTCAGCAGCAGCAGAATGTTCTGAAGAATTTGTGACTAGATGACAATAGTTAGACGATGACCATTAAGGGAGGGTATTAGAATATTATAATGTTTCTTTAATGGTCATCTTAGTTAATCTTTAGTTTATTAGGTAGTTTCTATTTTCTTCTTTAGTTCACGGTTGTTTCTTTTAGAAACATCGTCTTTGTAAATCTATTTAAGGAGCTTTTATCTCCTCTGTTTAATACATCAACAACAATTTACCATAACAGAATTTAGTGAAACATGGAAGCTTGATACCTAAATACTATTGATAAGGTTTAGGGATTTTCATTTTTTCTACACATTTTCTGTACAATGTAATTTCTTGTTTGATTCTGAGAATTGTTTATTTTCAACTTTTTGGTTTATCCAGCTCCACCAGTAACCATCTTTTGCTTCAAGAATTCTGCAGAATCCAAAAGCTATTGCCAACTCTTGTTCAACTCATCTCCTTGAGTAAATATCTATTGCTAATTGTTGATTCCACTATCTATCAGTGCAGCAGCTTCACATATCATTTACTGGATCAAAGTGGATTCACTCACTTTCTATAGTTATGTCATCGTAAATTTCAGGCATGATTGCAAATGGACAACCATGTAACATTCTGTTGTTTTAATCTTACAGATATATACGTCATCTCTGCCAAATGTTTTAATGTACAAACATAACTTCCTTTTAAGGCAAGTGGAGTGCCTTAAGATTTTGTGTTTAAATTCAAACAAAAAAATCGAGAAAGCCGTCATTTTGTGACAGAGCACACAAGAGGCATCAAAGGTGATCAACCAACAAGTGGCAAGCTATAATTTTCAAGTTCTTTTGTGTTTGAATACAAAAAATAAAGAATTTTGTACTACAAAATTTTGGGTACAAAATTTTGGCAGTTACCAAAGTTCAGTATGGAATGGCCTATTTACCAAAGACAAAGAAGCTCATTGTATTTGGGAATCACTATGTACTGACTGGGCTGCCTTTACAAGACACTGGTTCTCTACAGTCAATCTCATCATCATGGCATACCCATGGTTGTGTTGCGTACATGTGACCAACAGCCTTGTACACATAATTAGAATGTAGCCATCTCACATTAAGGAAATTTAATACGAGGGGACATAATTAGACAGATTAAGTGTTTCATCTTATGCAAGGGCCTAAAATGGCATTGCACTAAGTTTGCTACTCCATGGAACCTAGTTTAACTAATGTTATTTTTTCAAATTTTGTGTTTTGACAGGGAGAAAGTTGACTATTTACAAAATCAAAATCATCCCTATTAGATTCCACCCTAACTAGGCCGACAAATTGGTTGATTTAGATATTGAATTTTGGTCGAGGATTTAATATTCAACATAAGTTTTTGGAAGAGTAAACGGGGCACCCAAAGGCAAATATGTCATGGCCAGCAACTTTCAATCCTGAAGATTTACTTTTCTCTGAGGGTCTGACTCAACTCTGCAATGCACTACAAAGAGAAGTAACTTACCAGAGCAGAAATCGGCTTCAAATCTTCCCTAATTTTATATTTTCTTTATCTGGAACAAGAATGTCAAGTGCACAAAGAGCTGCAAAGGGAATATTTGAACTCTTACATTTTAAAACCTATAGGCTATAATCACTCTAATAGGAAAAATCCACAATCAGCAAAATTGAAAACAGCATTGAAAAACACATATAGGAAATGATTTTGCTTTTCATTTCTTTCTCGGACTCTTTTATTCAAGCAATTTAAATTCTTATTCCCCCCCTCAAACTCTTGAGACCCTAGTCCCCTAGAGGCATACAGTATAGGTATGGGGGATGGGGATGGCATTTCAAATCAAGCCACGCGGATAGATGAATAAGGGGTATGGCTATGTAATATATAATTATAGATGATGGGAGATGTCGATATGAGGTGGGGATGAGGTTCATGTACATAGTTACGACAAACACTAGCATCACTTGGTGAGCATGGCTAAGATCAAAGTTATTAAGAAATGGTTATTAGTTAGAAAGAAAGAAAGCATGCTAATGTTTCATGGATGACTAAAAGTAGGTTAATGAAACTCAAGAGTACATCGAATTACATTATAAAGTTCTAGGAAGAGAAACCTAGAGAAGCCCACAAAGGGGAAGAACCAAAAACCAAAATACAATACCATTGGGGACCACCGACACATAGTGAAAAAACCAATACAAATAGCAATTAAGGGGATTAAACCCCTTAAGAACATACGTTGAGGAGTATTGGAGAGATAGGAAAGTCTCATTGAGTATCATAGTCTTGACTTGAAATGGAGTAGTCATTGATGTCATCATTAGTCATTGGGAAAGGATTGGTCCAAGTTATGATAATGCTCATCAGGGAGTGCCTAAGGCCGAGAGCACGAAGTTGGGGGATTTTAAGAGGAAACAAGGTGTTACCTCTGTAATCACATCTAAGTATCTAAACACCTGAGGCCAAAGTAATTGTCATAGTAGTGAAGAAGCCTGTTGTATGTGTTTGTCCTTGTGGTTGGGGTGGAGGCTAGAGAGGAGTAGATCTATTTTATCAAGAAGGAGGCAAACTGCATTGATGGAAGAAGCGGAACCACATTGTTGAGGGAGAAAAGAACCTCTTGGGGTAGAAGCTATGGGATACATCTCGCTGGTCTATCCTTCTACTGTATCTGTGTCTGGAACAGCAACAAGAGATCTCAGAATTCAGCACCTAAAGCTTCAATTCCGGATATCTGGCTGCAAACACTAGTGTTTTGAATTCTGGGTTGAACACATTGTGATGTTGAGGAGTTATAAACTCTTGTGTTAGAGGGAGCTCCATTCTGTTCACTGTAGAAGTTTGCAGGTCTGAAATAAATCTCTTCTTCTGCCTGTGGTTTATTTTCTTCTATAACCATAGCGCCTTAAAAGCCTAGAGATTCTAGTTTGCAAGCGGAGAAACCCTAGAGTGCAGCAGAAATGCTGATTTTTGTTACCTTAGGTTACGTTTTTTGAGGAAACGATGGTTCGTAGGATATAAAAATAATAAAGAAAAATAAACATAATATTTGAGCTTAAGCATGAAAAAGACAGCTAAAAATGGAAAAACCCCTTGTTTGCTTTATAAAGATCTCATTTGCAGTAGCTGAGTCTTTTTATTAGTCTGAGTTAGTTTGGTGTTTCAATGTTGCTGAGCCCAAGTCTAGTAACTAGCTCTTTTCTGACGTCCCTCTAGTTACTATTATGCCTCTTTATCTCCACATTTTAGTAATGAGTGAATCTATAGGCTACTTGGTTGGGAGTCTAGCTCACATTGAGACCGAGTCAAAGTTTTCTGCCTTACAAGTGATGTAAGCTTTCTGGCAACTTTGGTTAAGATCAACAAACCCTGTCAACATATCTTGCACCTCTTCTGGCACAGCTTGGCTTCTAGTTTTCTTTTGTTGCTTTGAATCCACAAGCAATAAATTCCTCTTCTTTGGCTACATGCCATTTTTACTTTTGAACCCGCCAGCACAAGAGGCAGGGCAGAAATTTCAGGTTGAATTTATTGTTTTAATGGCCTTAAAGTTGCTTTTTTTGACCAAAGTGCACATAATATTTTGCATTTCTGTTATCTATGATTTTCTTGTTATAATGGCTCTGTCTCACCAACAGTATATGTCAAACATTCATAGGAACTTCACTACACGTCAATTTGTCCTTTTAAAGATTAATATTTAAAATTTTTAAAGAGACATCAAATGTGTGTATACGTAGGGAAATTCAATTTATTGTGTGCAACCTTCCCTAGCATGTGGTACATATAATTTTGATACTAGAAAACAATTGCAAACACAATTCATGTGCAAATTCTGGCTACCATGAAATCAAACCTTTATCACATACATTTTCCAAAGATGTGGTGATAACAATGATTTAAACTCAAGGAAATGAAAAATTATCCTAGAGCTTAAACAGAAGAAATAGAAGTGACCAAACAAAGGTTACGCACCTAATATAGAAGGTAAAGGATTTTGTCTCTTATAGTTTTGAAAAAATCTAATTTTGGGCAAGATGGCCAACTGCTCTGTCTTGTGCTAGATTATCCTCAAGAAGAAAGGCAATCTGTAGAGAATTCTAAAACCATTTGAGGGCAAGAAAATTCGTTATTTTGGATTTCAAATCCTTGCATTAATCTTATTTGTGTTTAGAAATGAGTCTTTTATGGAGAGTAATTCAACAATACAAAAAGAATTGCTGTAAGCTTAGATCCACTTTCTTGATCAATCCCCTCCATGCAGAGAACATTGATGTACACAAGGAATATTTGCCTAAAAGCCTAAAACTGTATATCATATTGAACGATTAAATTTTGTGTTGATGATGTTGTCATTTGCAGCAATCAAATCAGGGTAGTTGAAGTTACATATTTCTTGTTCTTTCCACTTTGTCATCCTGTCATTTTAGATTTGATCTCTATCCACTTAGGATGTTCCATTTAAGCACACACATCTCCTGCTTTGGTTGCTACTTCTTTTTAACATAGTTATCTATGCAGAAAGTTCCTTGTGTTTCTAGGCAATCTGGGATCTTTTAAAGCATGGAATGATACTTTTTGTACAATGATGTTTTTCCTCAACCCATTTCATGGTACTTAGATGTAACTGATGAATTAACAAACATTTATTCTTTATAGGGGAAATGGGGTAAAACTGTAAATGTAATATTTTCTATATTTCTACATTTATATCCTGAATTTCTTGAGATTGATATCTGTCTTTATGTCTTACAGATTATTAAGATTGATGTGGCGATGCATCCTCCA
Source organism: Chamaecyparis obtusa (assembly GCA_027943335.1). Classification (NCBI taxonomy): domain Eukaryota; kingdom Viridiplantae; phylum Streptophyta; class Pinopsida; order Cupressales; family Cupressaceae; genus Chamaecyparis; species Chamaecyparis obtusa. Next base: position 1,519,884 of record BSBK01000494.1, on the reverse strand, counting down.
CTCACGTTGCACAAGCACCCAATGTGTGCAGAAGTAAGTCTAACATTTATTATTTTATTCTCTACTTCTGATCCCATTCTAAGATCATCCTCCTGCATATTCCTTGACATGGAAAATATCAGTATTAGTAATCTTGCTGTCTGTATTGTTAGTCCTAATGTTGGAATAATCTGCAATTTGGCTCCATTTTTGTACTTCCTTTGCCCTTAATTTCTATTTGGCCCAGTATGTACTGAGATAGTACATTTAACTGTAGGTGTAAGTTATTGATTGCATGCTAAGTTAGTGGTTTGGGTTTGGGTATGCCGGTATGTATTTGTCTTTTGGTGTTGGATATGTTTCGGTCATGTCCTTACAAAAAAATATAATAATCACTAAGTTGCAGGGTTTGTCTCTGGAGTCCTCCATACCTGACATAAACAGGGTACATGTCTGGAGATGGGATTTCTGGGGATCTGCCCTGGGTATGGGGTGGATAGCTTGTGTCTGTCACAGGTGTACCTGGGTCACTTGGGCAGTGCTTTGGGTGAACCCCAGGAAAAAGTGAGTTAAAACAAAAAATGCATTTGAAGTAAATTCATTTCTGATATTTCAATTCAAAATGTTCTGTACCTGGCCAGATTTGATATATATAATATAATTTGTTCCTAAAATCACAAGCAATAAAAGATTTTATTGATTAAACTGCTACTTAGAATGCCTTTAGCGATATTGATGAATTATGAATACTAAGAACAGGTTGTGTGTCATAGAAATAACCAAAATGGTAGAACACCTTATTAGTTACCGTGATCACCTAAATGATAATGGGTTTGAGACCTGTTGTGTCCTCTTTCACACATCGCCCATCAAGGATGGGACACCCTGTTCTTTTCAGTTTGCTTGGCCTTTTTGGCTTTATTTTTTAGTGGCTCTAGTGGCTGTCTCCTAGGTTCGTAGAGGTTCCAATTGAGAAGTGATAAGTTTTGACCAAGTCTTTAATCAAGATTAGTTTCCTGCCTTTTGAGACTTCAATTTTGAAGTGTTTACTGATTTTGAGTTTTGAGGTTGAACCCTTTGGATGTGAGCCAGTAAAATTTCAAGTCTTTGTGAATTCTCTATTTTATCATTTTGAGTTACTGATGAACACGGAGAAGGCAGTCCTGAAGAGCAATCTGAAAGGGCACTATGAATGTTCCTAAAAGAGTGATAGAGGACTCGAAAACATCCAAAAGGGGAAAAGCATGAAATTGGCTAAGTCTATGTCGAAGAGTTGTTGCTCACCTCTTAGGGTGTCTATTTTGAAAGCATTTCTGTGATTTGGGATGAAGTTTTCCGTTGAACGACCAGAGTGGTCCAATGAATTTCTGTGCTGTGTGGAGAATCAGAAAAAGGCGCTTGAAAATCAAAGGTCAAGATTCCAAAGAAGTCTCATTTGTACCTAAAGTATTAAAAGTCCATCAGCATGGTGAATATGCACCCTGGGTGCAGAAAGGTATTTGTTATGAAAGTAATTTAAGGGTCCTCCATTTATGTTGAATTTGCATCCAGCAAGCACCATTCCATCAGTTTTGAGGAAAGTTTCAAAAGTTTGGGAGTTCCAATAAGGAAAGAGAGTCCTTTATGGCCTGATCTAAATCATGCACAAAGGAGATAGCAAAGAAGTGAAAATAAAATAAAATATGGAGATCCTATGCAAACCTACAGAGGGCCATATCCTCATATACTAAGGAAAATTCTGAGAAGTCATTACAAAACCTCATCTTCACCCAGCAGCACCCGAGCACAAATGATGACATTCTAAAGGATTCAGATACATTACCGTGCTTGAAGAGAGCTTAATCCAAGGCTTGAAAAGAGCATGTACCAAGGAGTGCGTTGAGGAGATGGAAGGTTTTCCCAGTTTCAAGATTGTCACTTGTGACAAAATTTTGTTGCAAAAGCTTGACTCCATTGTGGATTCCCCTTTTGCAATCAAGTGATACCTCCTGTGGGATTTCCATGCATGAAAAGCCATCCTAAATCCACTGCTTCGTATGATTGGTACCTGTGAGCACCACTTTACCATGCTCAGGAGGGAATAGAGAAGCTTGCAATGCACATAAGAAGATTGGAAAGGGCAGAAACTAGGGCGCCAAATGCCAAAAAGTTAGATTTGTTGTGTAACAAGAAATTTGTAGCACCGAGGAAGGAAAAAATGTAGGAGATTTGGTAGAGGGAAGGTCATATAATCGCTACACAAATGAGGAGACAAGTGTAGTTTCCATTACCTGTGAAAGTTGCGCTAAACATCAAAGGGACAACAAAGAACATTGTGAGGACAAGGTGCCAATACCAAGAAAGGACGGAGGAAATAGAATCCCGCCAAAATTCATTGTCAGGATCAAGAAACTACTGGTACTTGGAGGCCATAGTTGTGTCCAAACTTGAATCACACATGCATCATGATAGAGGACATTAGCAATGTTGAAAATGCTTAGAAAATCATGCCATAGTGTCGGGTTCATTATGCCGAGCAAATAGTATAAAACACCAAGAAGCTTCGCCCACTACACATGCTATCTTGAGTGTTTAAGTATAGAAGGCGCGACAAAGAATTCGGATCGCAGAAATCCGCCACAATCATACGCGCAGAACACAACTTGTACTGCACAAAAGGAAATGTGACAAGGCAGGAAGATCTTTTGTGCAATAAAAAATGTACTCTTGTCACTATTCCCCCCCACAGTCGGAATCTTGTTCGAGCCTCAATATCTGCCAAAGGCTCTCATCTGCGCTCTCAATGTGATTAAATGCAAATGATGGAAAATTTTTCGAGAGAAAGCTTGTCGAGGAAGGTAAAACGCGCCCAACACGAATTAGTGATGGTGAAGGAACTTTCAAAATAAACAGTCCACAAGTGAGCCCAAAATGCGCTTGAGCGCATTTCCAACTAAGTCAAGGAATGTTGAAAAGAAAATAATCCACAACAAAGCCCATTATGCGCCCGATGCGATTTTGAGGAAGTCAGGGAAAGGACAAAGAGGAAGTATCTACAAGAAGAGTTAAAAGGCGCAATGAGTGTATATTTTATGATACAAACTTTTTTAGGTTTGATATGCCCCATCTTGGGTAAAACACGCCCATACCATGAATTCGACATAAGGGAGGAATTTTCTTTTGTTTGATGTTTCCTTTTGCCTAGGACTTCATGTGGACATGTGGTTAGAAGAGAAAAGAATCAAGATTTTTCCAATAGGCCCTATATGTGCTCAATAATATAAACAATTCATGGGAGATAAAATGATTTTTTTTCTTTTCTTTTTTATATTTGGAGGAAAGATTATTCTATCCCCAAGAGGACATCATAAGAGGATGTTGGGAATAATATGTAAGGTGTTTGAAACTAGGATATGTTCAAAGATTAAAGCTTCAAATCCATGTCTAAAGTGCAGCTAGGAATTGTGGGGCCAATGAGAAAGTCCTCAGGTTTGATTAATTTGCCGTTAATGAGGAATATGAAGTAAAGTGATTTTAAATTCACGTTAGGAAACATTGTAAACTTTTCGCAATGAATTCAAGAGATTCAAAATTCAAGTCAAGATTGAGAGCTAAGTTGGAAAATAAATCAATTTTTGAATTAAATTGAAAATTAAATAAATATTAAATTTTATAGTGAATATAGTGATTTAGTCTTGATGCTGAGTAGAATATTCGGGATTCCACAATCCTATGCGTTTGAGGCATGGATGTGGTATTTCATTGAATAGGTGGTCGGAGGATTCAACATGGATTGGGGTGGAATGATTAGGGATAACTTGAATGAGCAACTTGTGAATCTGGAGCAGTCAGGAAAGTTTAATATTAGCTCCTATGTTATCTACACGCTGGCTCGTATGACGAAATATGATGGATTGAGGTGCAAAGGAACAATTGGAAGTGGTGTCCATAGGTTAAAGGTGCACGAATGCTATCCTCAATTGCAATTGTATGGCACAAATGATTTTGTTAGAGTCAACGATGCTTTTGCAATGCGCATTGTCAGGACTCTACAAAAGAGATTGCACACAAGACTGTCAGCCGAGGCAATGAAATTGGTGGAGTATGGATCATGGTTCTGTTAGTCTTATAAGGCACTGATTCACCCACCCTTCTTAGCGCCTTATAAGACCAACAATAGGTATCAAAGCCAAGTTCCCTTGAAGAAGCCTAATAGCTTGGGGAAGATTCTTAAGGCAAACATGGAGAGTTTGAGATCTCAAAAGTAGCTTGAAAGACAACTTGCAGAGGCTGAAGAAGTTATTGAAAAGTTGAAAGATCAACTCAAGCTATCAAGAGCCAAAAGACACGAACTTGTTGAACAACTGAGTGAAAGACAAGATCTCATTGAACAACTATCTAAAGGTAGTGGATTTGAAGAATTTGAAACCGCCTTGGAAGCCATGTCCTTGGAGAATGAGTAGCTGCATAAAGAGAAGAAGAACATTAAAAGAGAGTTAGAAGCTTTGTCAATCAGAATGGGTGAAGAAATGGAAGCAAGAAAGGCAACATAAGAAGCAAGGAAAATTGCAAAGGAAGCCCTAAAAGCCAAAGATGAAACCCTCAAAGCTAAGGTGGATGAGCTCTTCAAATCTGAACAAGAGTGTAATGACCCCTTTTTAGGGTCTGTCTTAATTTTCTCTAAAAATCCCAAATTAGGGTTTGGATTATGTTTGTTTCATACTAAGAGAATTCCAACTCCCTATCATCATCATATTTAGAAATAATCATTGACTTATAATACATATTGAAGCCTCAACTCCTTAACCCTCTCCTAATCACTAACCCTAAGGCGGATGGTAGAATTACTGTTCTCGAGTATGGAAATAGTCTACTTGAGGCTCCCTCATGAACAAAGCCCGTTTTGGGAATCTTTACCTCAACGTGACCGCATTACTCCTTTCCCTTCACAAACTCCCTACCCGCTGTGTCGTATTTAGTGAGTGATTAAAGAATTGACTCAATATATATTATATATTACTATCTTTTATATTACACATATAAGTATAGATGTAATGCCTATGACGATGAGGTTATCGATTTGCAATGATTAACATACATTATTAATTATCCAAGGAAATTAATGAATAGTTTATAACACATTTGGTAGTTAACATATTTAAGCCTTGATTCCTTACTTCTCCCCTAAATTCACCCTAAGGAGAGCATGGATTTACTTGTCGTAGGGCACTTGACACCAGTGCATTTTCTGGATTTACTCTGTCTCTCCCTACACAACACCATCTATCAACTCCCTGGACTATAGTGAGAAAATAAGGCATAGTCTACGAATATATATTAAATCTCTTATTATGATTATTTATTAAATATATATGAATCATATATATCATATAATTATAATGCATAATAATTGATTTACATCTATATATTTTAATAATTAATATGTAAACTGAGTTTCTTTAATAATAATACTAATTTTATATTTACATATATATATCTTTACTAATTTAAAAAGGAGAAATTAGTTTTCACTTCTTAATGGTATTTGTTCCATATTCTTTTCTTATACCACTCAAGCATGTTTTTTCTTATTACTTTTTATATCCCTTATTATAATTTCCTTATTCTCCCTCCATTTCTATTAATAATATATTTTCCTTCTTATACTAGTCTTAAACCATATGACTTAATTTCAAAAGGGGATGTACGAAGCTTTTATTATGATGGAGATTCCCTATTCAATTTATTTGACTTTTGCTTCCCTCAACGTGGTAATGTCTCTTTTGATTCCATGCTTTTTAGTCCTTTCTTTTCGGGGGTCATTATATGCCTTGGACGAGATCTATTTTCCGTTGATATGTACATTCGTGTAAAAATTCTTACCCCCCTTACTCATACTTATAATCCATATTTATATCTTACTTGTAATAGGGGTTATGGGTTGCGTCTCGTACACATCAGTTTGACCCAACTGATTTGTCTTTATTATTAATGTTAATTATGAATTATAATGATTGGTTATGTTAATATAAATATTAGTATGTAGTCGATCCATTAATCGACTATAGGAGAGCTTTCTTATTATTTTTGATATATTATATTACTGATCATATTTATTGTTGTAATATATATTATTGTAAAGTATTCTAAAGATGTCTTTTATTCCATTTATACTTGAATAATTTATATATTATTTTAATTCATTCATATTAGGAAAATTATAATATGCTCATATCAAATTTATATATTAAACTATGGGTATTGAAAAATACACCTATATATATATATATATCGATATGAATTTAAAGTAAATCTTCATTACAAATTTGGTCAATCAGGGCTCATGACAGTCCGCCCCTCCCAAATTTGCTTGTCCTCAAGAAACTATATATTTCCTATTTATGATTTAATAAGAGAGTTTGGTAACTGAACTTGTTTCCCTTGTTATCGAGAGAACAGATCATCTTATTGTGGTGCCTATTTGAGTTTGCCCAAAACTACATTGACATTACTCCAATTCTTCTCTCTCGAGTTATTCTATTGTTCTAGATAAATCAAATAAAATATACACTGAAAACATATGCATGAATATGTGAAGACACGAAGTATACACAAAGCATACATACTAATGCATGAAGACACGGAGCATACACAAAGTATACACATTGATGCATGAAGACACAAAACATACACGATGTAGACACATAATACACACTTTCTTGATTAAACCCTGCGATTTACAATTGCAATGAGCTAGGGTTAGGGAAATAGTTTACAAAATTTACTTCTTCATTATGCTTTTGATTTTGAACCTTGCAACCACAAGTGATCATAAGTACATACATATGTATATATAAGCTTCAAAGAAAACTTGAGTCATGATAAGTTAGTCCAAGCCAATTCCATACTAAGCCCAAGAGCAGAACTTTGGCCCCCTTGGCCTCAGTGGCAGGTGTTAGGCATCCATGCGAGGAAGTCTACTTAGCGGAATGCTTGTCTTGCTTATCTATTTATACTTCATCTCCTCTTGTCTAAAAAAACTCAGAGAGGTTCTTGTGAAAGGGTGCCCTTACTATCTTTCCCTTAACTCTTTTCCTACCCACAATGGACAGTAGAATTACTGCCCTTGGGATAGAAACAACCTACCATAGGCTCCCATTATGGGTTTGCCTTAGGGTGGTTGAATTACTCCTATCCACGAAAAACTCCCAGTCCATTATGCCTACCTACAATGGACGGTAGAATTACTACCCTTGGGGATGGAAACAACCTACCATAGGCTCCCATTATGGCCTTGCCTTAGGGTGGTTGAATTACTCCTATCCACAACAAACTCCTAGTCCATTATAGATTTAAAGGACATATGAGAAAAAATAAACTTACAAGCAATTAGCAAACATATTGTCCGTATATTGAGACTGAATTAATTATATATACATATATCTTATATTCTTTCCACAGAATGTCTCTAGAAACGTTTCATCATTTCCAACGACATTCTCTTGACATTAAACATAAATAAAACTGAGACTCAACCTTAATATTGCACGGGTATATGTACCTTTGACTTGCGAAATATCTTTGTGATACGCTGCTAGTACTCAACGATATGTGTCTTGTTTGTGACTTTCTTTTTATTACTTTTATAACCTGACCTATTCCATTCCTCCTTTCAGATTATCTTCGTTTTATCTTTACCCTACAGGATGGCAGGATCATGCTCTGATACCACTTGTAATGACCCCTTTTTAGGGTCTTAATTTTCTCCAAAAATTCCAAATCAGGGTTTGGATTACGTTTGTTTCATACTGAGAATTACAACTCCCTATCATCATCATATTTGGAAATAATCATTGACTTATAATACATATTGAAGCCTCAACTCCTTAACCCTCTCCTAATCACTAACTCTAAGGCGGATGGTAGAATTATTGTTCTCGAGTATGGAAACAGTCTAACTTGAGGCTCCCTCATGAACAAAGCCTGTTTTGGGAATCTTTGCCTCAACGTGACCGCATTACTCCTTTCCCTTCACAAACTCTCTACCTGTCGTATTTAGTGAGTGATTAAAGAATTGACTCAATATATATTACTATCTTTTATATTACACATAAGTATAGATGTAATGCCTCTGACGACGAGGTTATCGATTTCCAATGATTAACATACATTATTAAGCATCCAAGGAAATTAATGAATAGTTTATAATACATTTGGTAGTTAACATATTTAAGTCTTGATTCCTTACTTCTCCCCTGAATTCACCCTAAGGAGAGCGTGGATTTAGTCGTAGGGCGCTTGACACCAGTACATTCTCTAGATTTACTCCACCTTTCCCTACACAACACCATCTATCAACTCCCGGGACTATAGTGAGAAAATAAGGCATAGTCTACGAATATATATTAATTCTCTTATTATGATTATTTATTAAATATATATACATCATATATATCATATAATTATAATGCATAATTATTTATTTACATCTATATATTTTATTAATTAATATGTAAAATGAGTTTCTTTAATAATAATATTAATTTTAATATTTACACACATATATATATATATATATCTTTACTAATTTAAAAAGGAGAAATTAGTTTTCACTTCTTAATGGTATTTGTTCCATATTCTTTTCTTATCCCATGTAAGCATCTTTTTTCTTATTACTTTTCTTGTCCCTTATTATTATTTCCTTATACTCCATTTCTATTAATAATATATTTTCCTTCTTATACTAGTCTTAAACCATTAATGACTTAATTTCAAAAGGGGATGTATGTAGCTTTTATAATGATGGAGATTCCCTATTCAATTTATTTGACTTTTGCTTCCCTCCACGTGGTAATGTCTCTTTTGATTCCATGCTTTTTAGTCCTTTCTTTTCGGGGGTCATTATATGCCTTGGACGAGATCTATTTTCTTTTGAATATGTACATCCGTGTAAAAATTCTTACCCCCTTTACTCATACTTATAATCCATATTTATACTTGTAGTAGGGGTTATGGGTTGCGTCCCGTACACATCGGTTTGACCCAACCGATTTGTCTTTATTATTAATGTTAATTATAAATTATAATGATTGGTTATGTTAATATAAATATTATTATGTAGTCGATCCATTAATCGACTATAGGAGAGCCTTCTTATTATTTTTGATATATTATATTACTGATCATATTTATTGTTGTAATATATATTATTGTAAAGTATTTTAAAGATGTATTTTATTCCATTTATACTTGAATAATTTATATATTATTTTAATTCATTCATATCAGGACAATTATAATATGCTCATATCAAAATAATATATTAAACTATGGGTATTGAAAAATACACCTATATATATACATCAATATGAATTTAAAGTAAATTTTCATTACAAATTTGGTCAATCAGGGCTCATGACAAAGAGGTTGGTACATTGCATGCACATCTACATGAGACAAATGAAGAGAATCAAGAAGCCCTAAGGGAGAGAGAATCTGAGAAAAGAAAATGAGCAACTGAAAGGTGAATTGAAGGTTGCAAATGATTTACTAAAGAAATTTAATGAAAGTTTTGCAAAACTTGATGAACAACTCAAGAATCAGAGGATGCATGGAACGAGTCATGGTTTAGGCTACACGAGTTATGAGGTTGGTGAATCTTCAGGTACCAAAAAGACCAATCAAGATGAAAAGTCTGCACCTAAGGTGAATCAAAGATAATCTGGTAAGAAATATTATAAACCAGTTTGTTTCAATTCCATAAGGATACTGCTAATGTATGCAAGAGAAGTATCAGATCTAGTGTTTCGAGTATTAGATCTAATGCTAGACCAAGCACTTTTCATGGTTATTGTTACAATCGCAACAAATATGGTCAGAGAGCTAATGAGTGCAGGACAAGGGTGAACAATCATTGGTTACAAGTGAATTGACCAAGTCCTTATTAGAATGAGAACCAATGGAATGTTACATGCTCACATTGTCATATTATGGTCACATGGCAATCAACTACATATTGAGGACAAGTAAGAGGCAATGCATGGTCTTGGAGATCAACTGGAATGACACGTTTTCACTGTCACAAGATATGACACATTGCAAGGTTTTGTAGAGCAAGGAACAACAAGGTGAACCAACCGGTTAATCACTCAAACAAGCAAAAGGGAAAGGAAATTGTGAATGTTGAAGAGACCAAGACTCAGATGAGTAGAATTTGGGCAAAGAAGAGTGAAGGTAAACCATTTGAAGATTCCACATCTTCCCCTTTGAAGATTCCACATCTTCACCAGTTGTGGAGAACTTTTTATCTAACTAAGCTATCGTTGGCTTAGGGGGAGTAATATTGTTAGATCTAACTCTTCTTATGAAGTTTTGTTTAACTGCATGAAGTTTTGGTTGACTGCTAACAAGATCTTTCAAGGTGTATACTGTTAAGTTTATGGCCTTTATAGCAAACATCCTCTTCCTTGGGAGATAAATCAATAAAGATAAATAATAATAATAAATATTGTTTATATTTATTATTTGTTGTTTATCAATTTAAATCGATATATATATGAGTTGATTAAATTAAATTATAGAGGGCCCAAGGTCGGCCTCTTGATATAAATGTTTAATGGTTTAAGGCGGCCCCTTAAGGAATTGTTTAATCCTCATATATATTCGGTTAAGTCTTGAGGAAGAGAGACACCAAAAACATAATATGTCTTCTCTCCCCAAGATCTGATTTGTGTATTATGAAGACAGCAGAGAATTTATGGAGGTAGCAGCAAATTTGGAGTAGACCTAGGGCAAACCGAATTGTAGTAGACCTAGGGCAAACCAAATTGGAGTAGACCTAGGGCAAACTGAATTTGGAGCAGACCTAGGGCAAACCGAATTTGGAGCAGAGATGGGCAAATTTGTAGCAGCCCTAGGAGCAGGGATTTAGGGAAGAACTGAAGTAAATTAAAGGCAGATCTAAAGCAACCCTAGATGGACAATTAGGGCAGATCTAGAAGAATATGAAGGATCAGATTTAAAGACTCCAAGGACGGATCTTTGAGTTACAATCCGGGTATTATCTTCCTTCTTCTTGTTTATTTATTCATACCCTATACTTAGTTTTGTTAGATCTCTAGATTGAATATATTCGTTGGTGAAAATCTGAAAATACCAACATGGTATCAGAGCTACGGTAGAGAAAAGATCCATTTCAGATTTAGGAATTCAAACTAATTCTTTCAAAACTAAGAATCTTTATGGCAACTAGGGTTTGGTCTGAAATTGAAATAAGGTTTTTAATTTTCAATTAGTTGCCTCTATGGGAAATCTTATTAATTATCTTTTGATCTAGAGGGATTAGATCATTTTGAGATTAAGTGCATAGCATGTATGATTCAGAGGGAGTATATTGGATACATACTTAACAGAGTATTGCACATACCTTCATCTTGTTTGATGTATGGGAACTTTAACTATTGGTATACATACTGGTTCTATGCATGTGTAGGAAGCACACCTTTCATTGGTATATTGCAACCTTGCAAATTAACTTGGTCATGTATGAGTAATACATATCTTGCTGATTGGCACAACAAATTGTCATAGCTGAGATGTTTGAAAAGAACATGATTGAATTAGCTATTTGATATAACTGCTTAGTTGATTAACTTGTAGCAGTAGATCTGGCATTGTGAAATGCATGCTCTGCCCAAGGCATAGGTTATACTTTACGCTGTTATAGAGGAACATACACAGCTGATTGCTAGTATAACCTTGTATGTATTGACTTTATGTTAATGTGACTGCATATTGGCATACATTTTGTATTTCTATATGATAGGATCATACTTGATATTAGCAGCAGTACTCATATTAAGTAAAGTCTCATGTTGCATTACATTGGTTTTCTTTTGCATATTCATGATTGAATTATTCTTGTTCTATGAGAGAACTACATTTAGATATATGCATAGGTCATGCACATATGGATTCATGTTTTGAATGCAAATTGCCCTAGATGGAGTCTAAGCTTAAGAGGGAGTTTTATTATGGGCTCACTTACACCTGGTATAAACCTCTCCCTTCTACATGAGTAGGAACATTCCCCATTGGCATAGCTTATGATTGTATGTGTGAAACATTCATAGCTGATTGGAATGTTTGTTTAGCTTGGATGGTTATGTATGAGGAACATACCTTACTCTATGTCACGTATTATATCTAACGCTGTTATGAGATCATTCACAGCTAATTGTTAGTATAACTGGTCTTACATTGACATATAGATGCATACATTAGTGGATGAATATATGATGACTATCAGCTCATTAGCTTCATGTATGGGAATATAGGTATATGTTGTGAATATTACAGCTGGCATATTTTATGGTTGTTGTATACATGGGAGCATATCTTTATGGATGTATGTTGTGTTATGTACATGAGTAAATACATCTCTTGGTTTATGTTAGCATTGGAATATGTTGACATTGATTTGTATATCTTCTTTTCTCTCTGTTACAGTTGACTTACTGTTTTCCTTATGCATAGGTGCATATATTATTGAATGTTGGAACATTCTTACTTTGGCATAGGCATATCTTTTGAAAGAACTATATTGCATCTTGCTGTGATCACATTGCACATGGTTATATGGTTACCTATGTATGGTGAAAACTTATGTGATTACTCTTATGCATAAATGCTGGATAAATTATGCTGGTTGCATGGGGCATACATCATAGCTTGTGAAGGCATACTTTAATATTATGTATGAATGGATCATACTTTCTTTCACTTTCATGTATTGGTTAATCTTATACTTGTGTGGTTTTACATGTTTATTTATCTGGGTATACTTATGTTTTTGGCCAAGTTATTCTTATGAATTGAAGAATATCATTTGATGTTCTTTGAGTCCAGGAGACTCGTGGATCAGGGGTCCACATTCGCATGGATCAGGGATCCATTGCTGAGTAATGGGTGAGACATCATTGATTTGATGTCAAAAGACCATTACACCTAGTAATGGGTGAGATATCATGGATTTGATGTCAAAAGACCATTACACCTAGTAATGGGTGAGACATCATGGAATTGATGTCAAAAGTCCATTACTCCAAGTAATCAGTGAGACATCATGGATTTGATGTCAAAAGTCCATTACTCCCAGTAATTGGTGAGACATCATGGATGTCAAAAGTCCATTACTCCAAGCAATTGGTGAGACATCATGGATTTGATGTCAAAAGACTATTGCTCCGAGCACTTGGTGAATATCATGGACTTGATATTCGTGAGACCAATGCTCTAGATATCATGGAGTTGATATCCTTTTGAGTCTTGGAGACTCATGGATCAGGGATCCACAATTGAGTTTTTGGTAACATCATGGACTTGATGATACCATGAATATCATAGAGTTGATATTCTAAATTCTTGAGTCATGGGACTCTGTGGATCTAAGAAATCCACATCTGGATAGTAAAACATCATGTACTTGATGTTGGTATGATGTCATGGATGTGACATCTCTTGAGTCTTGGTGACTCGCGGATTTAGATATCCACAAATTGGATGGTATACATATGGACTTGATGATACCTTGAATATCATGGACTTCATATTCAAAATAGTCAAGGAGACTAGTGGATTTAGGAAATTCACAATTTGATTGGATATTTGATATCATGTCACTTATATCATGGACTGATATTCTTGGGTCTAGAAGACCAAAGGATCTAGGAGATCCACATTTGGATGGTAAGCATCATATGATATGATGTTTCTCATATGAATATGAGATGTATGGTTTATAAAGAACAATTGTGTTCTCATTATGTCTTGTAGATAGAGATCTACTATCATAGATAAGAGATCTATGGCATCTTTAGATTAGGGATCCATTTTTTGAGTCTCGGAGACTCGTGGATTCAGGAAATCCACATCAGGTTGGAAATCATCCTATTACCATGATATGAAATCTATGGTTGGAAATAACGTAAGAACATATGTGTTCTATTGGATATGGGATCCATGCTGTTTATGTTTTTGGCATCTCTATCAAGGATGATAGAGGGAGATCATTGGGTTGATCTTTGCCTCAAGTCCAAGAGGGAGTGTTAAGTTTATGGCCTTTACGGCAAACATCCTCTTACTTGGGAGATAAATCGATAAGGATAAATAATAATAATAAATATTGTTTATATTTATTATTTATTGTTTATCAATTTAAATCGATATATATATATGTGTTGATTAAATTAAATTATAGAGGGCCCAAGGTCGGCCTCTTGATATAAATGTTTAATGGTTTAAGTCGGCCCCTTAAGGAATGGTTTAATCCTCATATATATTCGGTTAAGTCTTGAGGAAGAGAGACACCAAAAACATAATATGTCTTCTCTCCCCAAGATCTGATTTGCATATTATGAAGGCAGCAGAGAATTTATGGAGGTAGCAGCGAATTTGGAGTAGACCTAGGGCAAACCGAATTGTAGCAAACCTAGGGCAAACCGAATTTGGAGCAAACCTAGGGCAAACCGAATTTGCAGCAGAGATGGGCAAATTTGTAGCAGCCCTAGGAGCAGTGATTTAGGGTAGAACTGGAGTAAATTAAAGGCAGATCTAAAGCAACCCTAGATGGACAATTAGGGCAGATCTAGAAGAATATGAAGGATCAGATTTAAAGACTCCAAGGACGGATCTCTGAGTTACAATCCGGGTATTATCTTCCTTCTTGTTTATTTATTCATACCCTATGCTTAGTTTTGTTAGATCTCTAGATTGAATATATTCCTTGGTGAAAATCTGAAAATACCAACATATACTGTTTGTTAGCAATTGGTGATGCAATTAATGCATACGTGCGAAGGTGGATAGAAGGTGTTTTAGGTCTCATTGTGCGCCTATGCATTCAAGAGTAGACACAAAGTGACAAAAGTGAAGGTTGAGCAGTTTGACAGCATTCAAGGTGACCGATTGAAGGATTTGCAGTGATTGTGTGAAAGGAACAGAAAGGGTTTGAAAGGTTCGTCCCGTAGTGATTGAAAAGGTACTTATTTGAATCTTTGAGCTTGAATTTGTTGCTTGCAAGATGGATACACCAATTATTATCGAGATTATTGAGAGGCCAAGGCCTGAATTCAAGAAACATCTGTTTAAGTCAATTGAAGATGATCGTAAGGGTGCCCTATCTAGTGTGCTCTACGACGTGATGCATATTGAAGATGTGCGATCATACATTCACTGTAAGTTTGAAGATTTAGGTTTCTCTCACATTTTCAACCAATATATGGAGTTGTGTAAGAATCTAGTATTGAAGGATGAACACCAAGTAGTTGCAAATAAGGGTTCACTCACGTGATCAACTTCCCTAATGATTTTGAGGAGCAAGTCAGATATGTGTTGGGCCATGTACATGACCAGTTTATATGGCTGGATTGTCCACATAAGATAACTAAGGAGGCCATTCATGCAGTTACAAGATTCTGTGCAACTGGTGAAGTACCTCAACTTAGGTCAATCCCACAGGACATACTCGTAGAATTAACCAAATCAAGATGGGATAAGAAAGCGATGGCAATAAATGATATCCTTGACCTAAACGTGAGATTTGCATCAATGGTAATTGGCTATAAGGTCTATCACTCCAACAGGATCAACAATGTGCTCGGTGCTGCAATACACGCTGCATATAGGATGATAAAAGAGGATGCATAATATGATCTATGTGAGGCAATGAGGAGTCAATTCTTTCAGATCATGGAAAAGATCAAAAAAGATAAAAGGTCAGTATTCAAATACAACCAACTGCTTATGGGTCTATTCTTCTATTTCCAAAATTACTTTCCTTGTGTTGGCGGTATCGCATGGTCTAAGGACCAATCGGTGATCATACAACTAAATAATTGCATAATGATGCTTGGTAATGGGTTTACAAAAAAAGTATGGGGATATTTCAAGGGTTTTCAAAAGAAAATGCATCAGAGGCAGAGAATCCCTATAGAAGTTGTGGAAAAGTATGAAAATGACATCTACTTCATGGTGGATACTGATACTTGTCAAATGGAGGCAATGGTGCCTAGGCCCTCATGCCTATGGGTTATGAGGTAGAAGTAGACCTAGTGACATTACATGCTAATGATCTACTAAAGAAACCAGTAGATCCTAACACTCCTAGGATTGGTATATACAAGGAGAAGTTCCTTGAAGTTTCTGACAAGCTAAATGCATTGGTGATTGAGAAGAAAATCAGAAAGGAGGTTGAACAATTTGCTCTAAAGAAAGGTTTCACAGAGGAAGCCATTGACAATGCAAGAGCAAGACATGTTGCAGAGAAGGTTGGAACATCTGGAGCAACAACATTAACTGAAGATAAAGATGTAGAAGTTATCTCTTCTACAATCGGGAGTACCCCAACCGGTAGGCAAACAAGAAGTGCCACAACTACAACAATGAAGAAGGAGAAAATCTCTCCTCCAGCAAAGGCACTAGTGAAGGAGAGGCAAAAACCTTCGAAATCAGAACCTAAAAAAGTGAAAGAGTCCACTCCAACAAGAGGAGTCACTAGCAAGAGGAAGAAAGAAAAGGCAAAAGGATACAAGGAGGTTGAAGACGAAGGTGAAGGGATAGAATCAGAAGAAGAGCAAAAAAGATAAAGGCTAAAGGCTAAAGGTAAGAAATCTAAAGTGGTTGGTGCCCCTACCACTAAATTTGTTAAGCTTGATTTTAGCCAATTCATTATTGTTGACACTATTGTTGATGAGGTTAGAAAATGGGGAATACTTGTTAGTGTAAATAAGTACTATGACAAATTTAATAAGGATGATCAAAGAAAGCTTGAAGATGTTGTAGTGTTTATTATGAATAAACTGTGCAAAGCGCTAATCGAGTTACAAGGACATATCCCCACATCCTTATACAGTAAGCTTGAAGCTAGGTGGCAAGGAGCAATCAAGAAAAACAAAGAATTAATTGAATATATTTTGATGTCACTGCAACCGGAGTTGGGAAGGGAAGAAATTGATGAGATTCTTGAGAAAACAAGAAAGGAATTTAAGACCAAGACACGTCTGACTAGGCTACTGTGGGGTGAATCTCAGTTTGTACAAGAGGAAACCGAAAGTATCTTGAAGAAATTCTTGGGTCTTGTTGAAAAGGAGGAAGATGAGCACAATGAAGAACAGGAAAATAAAAAGACGATGATGAACCCAAGGTTACACATACCGATGAAGGATGGAAGGTTGATGGTGTAAATGTCATCATAGATGACATTCCACTTATGAATGATCCAGATGAGCCTAAGGATACAATTGAGGAACAAGTGGATGCTCATGATATCACAGAGACAGAGCAAGAAACAGATCAAGTTATTGATAACTCAGTCGAAGTTCCTACCAGTGAGCAGCAACAAGTACCAGTAGCAGAGGCAACTAGTGGAGATGAAGATAAGGAGAAGCAAGAGCATGCACATACTGAGGATGTGCAAAGAAAAGGAGAACAAGAAAAGCAAGAGCAACCAAAGGAGAAGACTACAAACAAGGAAGAAGAAAAGGCAACATTTTCTATGTCTTCTATTAAGAAAACTTTTGATGAGATGGATGAAGATGACATGCCAATCATTCAAGGGCCAATAGATTTAAGTACAATGAGCCCTATTGAAATGATGAATGTTGCTATGGTTATCAAGTCTAAGGCCAAAAGGGATCAAAAGGAGGCACAAATAATACGGTCTGCAAGGTATATTTTGTCAGACTTAGTGCCTGAGGCAAAATATGATGAGAAGGCCACACTAATAATAAAATTAGGTCAATTGGTCATAGCTACAGGTGAACAGATGCAAAGTCTAGAGGATGCTACAACAATGAGGGCAAAGAGAGATTATGCAAGGAAAAGTTTAGAGAAACTGGTTCAATCATTTGCACTTGATAAAAACACTTTAACAATGGCAGTAAACTAGGTCAAGGAAGCTCTAAAAGAAGGTGGTAAGATTCTCACCTCAATCACTGACTTTTCATCGTTTTTGAAGGACTTAGATAGAAAGAGATGTAAAGCTCAACAAGAACTAAGGTTAGTGGTAGCAAGTTTTGACCCTATAAATGGTTCTGCTACAAATTTTGGAGCTGAAGTAAGTGCCATTAAATCATAAGCTTAAGGCTTATGGGAATGTGAAGGAAAAGAGGATTGCAACTTTGATTGAGTTATAGAGTCTATTGATACTCAAGATGGATATCTTGCGGCGAGTAAAGGAGGCAGAGCAGGTCTTAGCATCCCCTGATATGTGTTCTGTAGATGGTTTGGAAGAACTTACATATCTGTTGCATGGGCAGATACTTATCATGGAGAACCTACAAAAGATTTGGGTTTCTGATCTACAGGTTTTGAAGACAAATTTCAATGATGTATTCAGTAGATTGTAATAGGCATATGCTACTCTATCAATAAAATTTTGTTTTGGTTATCTGTTGTAATACCTTTGTCATTGTTGTCAAAGGGGGAGTAGTATAGAGTGAAAAAATATTGGCTGAGTATTTGTAAGGGGGAGTAGTATTGCAATGCAACATGTTACATGGAATTGCATGATCTGTTTGTAATTACCTTAGGGGGAGTAATCCTAAGGGGGAGTTATCTTTGCTTGAAGCTCTATACTTGATTGATTTCATTTTTGCATAGTTAGACACTTAACAATTTTTCCTAAGTGTTGTCATTAATGCCAAAGGGGGAGATTGTTGGCATATGATGAAGATGATAATGTAGTGGATGTTGTAGTGTTGTCATTGCTAGAAACAAGTCTTTCACATGTTAGATCTGTTATACCAGTGATGAAGTTGATTACATAAGGATTTTTCTAAGTGTTCCCTGTACCGGTGATAATACAGACAATGTTGATAAATTCGATGTGCGATGATAATCTCGAGGATTCAGATGGTGCAATCGGTCAGTAAGTATCTATAGAGTCTATGATCGCTCAAGCAGATTAGGAGTGCACGTGGAGATTTGAGGCAAACACCAGTGATATCGACAAGAATAGTCAACCGGTCTAGTCAAGTTGGATAAATCAATTCAGCGATGAAGTCAAAGTCAAAGACGGCTCAGTTTGAGTGTTGAAGTGTTTACGACCGACATTGAGGATTTCAAATTGGTACTTTGGCGTGCTTGCATGTGAGTTTCAAAATGTTTTCGAGGTTGACCTTGTAATACGTTTTAGGATTTTATGCCAACTTGAAAAGCTGTATAAAAGGATGTAAAATCGTTATGGTTGTCAAATAATGATGCGGTGATTGCGATTGTTGAAAGCGAAGTGCAGAAGTGTGTCAGAAGTGTTAGTGCAATTAGAGCAGTGCATTTGAGAAGAACAGTGGATCTGTCAAGCAGAAAGTGCTACATTGAGACCACTTATTGAGTTTCTTACTCAAGGCAAGTTCTAATAGGCTTGCGGTCAAAATCCTCTAACAAGGTTACTCTTAACAAGGTAAGCAGGATCCTAATAGGTTTGAAGATTAAATCCTTTAATAGGGTGACTCTCAGAAGGAGTTTTAAATCCCTTAATCGGGTAGTTCCTAACAGGACTTTGTAACAACCTTTAACCGGGTTATAGATACTCTTAACTGGGTATACCCCTAACAGGATGATGTAATGCTCCTAACAAGGCATATCTTATTGTTGGAGTAGTGAGATTAGTGGGTGATAATTCCCACTGTGGTTTTTCCCTCTAACAAGGGTTTCCACTCAAAAATATTGGTGTTCTTGTGTTGATTATTTGTGGATGTTCTATTTGCTATGCTTTTATGTTACATTTACATTTTGCATGTTGGTTAGTTTGGAAGTTATTTAAGAATATTTTAAGATCTATGGTTGCCTTGATTCACCCCCCCTCTTAGTGCCTTATAAGACTAACAAGTTCATCTAGTTCCCTACCTTCTCCTACATCAAAGTAGATGGGTTTTTTGCGCAACCATATAAACTCTCGAGATATCCCACTGATAAAATGGTCCTGTTGGAGGTCACTCGACAATTGACAATTTATGACAATTCAAAAGCGAAAGAGAAAGTTGGGACTTAAATTCTCAATCTCCATAGGAGAAGAAAAAGTTGAGATGTGTTTGTTTGCAGGCGACCGAGAGGTTATCAGAGGAGCTACATTTCTATCGACTGCCACTTTTTCCGGCAAGGCTAGATTATGATCCTCACAACAAAATTAGAGTTGTGATAAGTGTGAAATATCAACGCTAGATGCATCTCGAGGGTATTTGGGCCAATGCTGCAGATGAGAGTGAGATTAGAAAGAGGATGTATTCCAAGTTGCCACTCAACATGATCAGAGCATGCAAGATCCTCTGGGTACCTAATCAAATAGAAGAGGATATGAATATGGTCCAAAATGGATACAACACGGAAAAGAAAAGGACCATTCATCCATATGATTGGTCCAAGAAGGAAGTATCAGACATTAGGTCATTATTTGCATCGGTTTTGGAATTCACAAAATGGTGGGTTGAGTGTCAAATTAGCGAGTTAAAGGCACCTAAAGTCATCAACCGTTGTGAGATGAAAGACCAAAGCAATTCTTAGGAGAGAGATTTGAATATTGAGAAATCCCATCAAGGAGTTCTCAACGAAAGAAGGGAAAGAGTGTTGCTTGGGAAGTGCAATCAGAAAGTAGACTTGACCTTCACATTAAAGAACCCTAGTAGAAGAGACAAAGGTTAGGGACTACTCCATTTTCACCTAGTTGGACTCCGAGTTGCAAGAGATAGATCCTTTCAGCAGAGAAGTAGAAACGAGCCGAAGAAGGATAGAGCAAGAAGATCATATGACCAGGCTAGTGCAAGAGAGAGAAAGCATCAATGCTTATTAGGAGTTCGCCGAAGGAAGAAACACAGAGTAGGATGTTGCCACTAAGGAAAGTCTTGGCGGTATTTTAGAATGAGAAATAATGGAAACGCAGGTTCTTGTAACAAAAGCAGAGATTCTTGCAGTAGAGGCAAAAAATCCTACTATAGAGGTAGTAGCTCCTAACACAATGACAAGAAGTCCTGTAGCCGAAGAAGAGATTGATGCAAGGGTAGTGCAAAGGCAAGAGAAGTTGTTATTCCGGGATGATTAGAATGTTGCCATTCCAAATTGGTTGAGGCAAAGGTTGTAGAGAAGTCAGGGGAAAGAAGTTGACTCAGCATTCGAATTGCAGGAAATTTTGAATCGAGTCAACAAACTAGAAGAGAAAGGCAAAGCCAAGAAGTTTGCAAAGGTCATTAGAGGAGAGTCCACATCCAAAACTTTATAGTTTGTAGTGCCTGCAATTGATAAAGAAAAGGATCAGATTACTGCTAATGAATATAATGTGACGGAGTTCGATCTGGGACATGCCTCTCGAGAATAGGTTATTGAAGAGCTTGATGATTTTATACGGTCGTTGAAGGAAAAGATGAGGAAACTGGAAGGGAAATATCAAAAACTGGAAGGCAAGAGCAAGGTCGTGTGTGAATATCTGAACAACCTATCTCATCCAGTGAGAGAAGAGGGCCAAGCCTTTGTTCCTCCTACAGTTCTTCGGGCTGAGTCAATGGAGGGTATTGAAAGAATTAGACAGATTTGTCAGAATGTAGAAAGCTTGGGTAGAGGGCATCCAAAACGAAGCATACAAACATGTTGAGGACTTGGTGTAGATTCATAAAAGTGTTTTGGCCATCATTTTCAGGATAGTCGTGGAAGGATGAATGTATTTATCAAGATGAGGTGATCTCACATCTGCAGGATTTAATGGAGACTCCCAGACAAATGTTGGCTGACGGTGGAATGGTCAGAAAAGGAGAGGCATATGACTTTGCCCGATGGTATAGCACTGTGATCATGGAAAAGGAAATGTTTGGGCATTTCAGTGAGGATTCTACTTGATTGAAGAAGGTAGTCAAGAATATCCAATAGGGGATCTCCAACACAGTTGCATCATTGTTATCACTGAGACTGGGTGAGGATGAAATAACGTTGGACAACCTAAAAGGTAAATTGGAAGAGTTCTTTTAGTTGAATTACTTCACGAGGAATGACTTTGAGAACTCCATTTTCTCAAATGTCATACCAACAACCTAGGATTTGTAGCCAGATTGGGAGAACAACTTGAGCAAGCCTGAACGAGAGATGATAGTCCTAGAATTCAAGTGGGAGTCAGCGCCAAGTGTCAATGTGGATGAGTTGGAGACTGTGTTGAACAAATTCCATGCATTCAAAGGGCGAGGTCAAACATAGGCTATTTAGGATAGAGGAGCATTTATTGCCTAGTGGGCATTCATGTCGCCCTACTCTCCTGATGGATGGACATGTATAGTGGGCATTTATTACCCACAAAGGTGGAGGTTTTTTTATTGGTCTGTGTGGACTGCCTTATTAATTGTAGATTCTTTGTTCTTTCCCTAACCCTAATTAGGGTTGAGGTGGCACAATCTGAGCCTTTAATTTCTTTTCAATTCGGGCCATTCATTGTAATTGGGGACCTATATAAAGGTCTCATTTCTCATTTGTAAGGGACCAAATTCTGAGATTGTTGCTATGAGCTACTGAGTCAATAAAGTTATTATTGAAGTTACAATCCCTTGACGTGTCTTAGTGCTTGCATGTTCTCTTATTCCCTCATTTAATTTAGATTGATTAGATAAAAGTGTTTTGATTTCAATGGAGAATGTAATGATGTTTTGATGAATTCCATGGTTCATACTTTGATGGTTTGCTAATTGTAAGCCATTGTGTAAAGTAAAGTTAGCCTGAACCTTCACTTTTATGGATGCTTAACTTCTATCATTCAACGTGCATTGTTTGTTTTGATGGTGCTCATTGTGGTATGATAACCCATTGAAGATTGCAGTAGTTCTTGCAAAGTTGTAGTTTATCTTGGCGAAGTAGAGTTTGGTTATTATGGAATTTGTCCATCAAAGCAATATCGATTGATCTCATTACTCTTAGGAGTAGAATAGAATTCCTGAACCCTACTCTCCTTGCTTTTTGCATATTTGTGAAAACCCCCCCAAAAAAGTACTCTGTTGCAATATCTCCCGATAGTTCCCACATCTAGTATCATCTAAAATCAAGTCAAGTAATGTAAACGTAAGGCCCTCTGTGATAAACAACATATCACATTTACTATTGAGCTTATCCACTGTCAAGAACTGATATAAAAGGAACTTTGGAATCTATTGTGTGATCTTTCACAATCTTAGCATACAAACGATTTTGATCAAGAGCGGATAAGATATCTTGATATTGTGTTCTACTGTTGGTGGGTCATAAAATGCACATCAATAGAAACTGGCGCTAGGAGGGCCTCAACACACAAGTATTGAAAGATTTCACATCATGAATCAAGAGGATGTTATCGCATAGAGACATCGTACCAGTCCTGCAACCAAATCTCGGATTCGGACATGGCCAAGAAGACATCGTCGTAGGATTGAACTCTCTCACCTGGAAAGTTAAGATAAGTGCAGTTGAGTATATGCGAGTGAGCTTTGTGTTGGAAGAAGAGAAAGCTCAAAGAATTGAAGCAACTATTCAAAGAGTATTGATCATCCACAACCTTTGACACCTGTGAGACAACATTAAAAAGAGCGTCACATACTGGAGCATATTAATTCATTCTCACCTTAGGTACATCAAAGAATCTTGAGATCCACTTTGGGAGCGAAAGAACTACAAGAGTTAAAGTTTGATCTAAAGACTAGGCGAGGCAAGAAAGAAGCATCGACAAGTCAAAACTCACCAAGTGTAGTGGATCTTACAAGATTATTCCAAACTCCACCACCACGACATCTATTTTTTGCAAACTAATATAACCAACACTTATCCATGGTTTGACAAGTTTTTATAAAAAAAAGTATCAAAAAGTGGCATTTGTGCACCTCTAATTGAGACAATCAGAGTGGATAAAATGAACTTAAATGGACCATAGGAGCAGCTAAGAGTTCTGATTTTTTTTGAAGAAAGTCAAAGAACATGTTTTTGCACTTCTGGATTTTAATAAGATATTTAGGTGGATTTTGATGATAGTGGCAATGCCTGTTTTGAGTAGGAAGGTAAACCCAATGCCTATTTTAATGAGAAGCTAAATGATGGCAAGAAAAAGTATTATGTTTCTGATCAAGAGTTTTATTTTATAGTTTAGGCTTTGGGGAAACAAAAACATTATTTGTTGACAAGTTCTCTTTGTTTTATATCTAATCATTAGGTTTTGTGGTATCTTAATAGTCAAGGAAGTTGAATCAAAGGCTCTTAAAATGGGTTGTGAGTTTTTGCAGAGTCGTACTTTTGTTTTGAAGCACAGGAGTGGAAGGTCAAACAAAGTTGTAGATGCCTGAAGGAGAAGACAAAATTTGTTGATAGAGATAAGGTAGAGTTTGTTGGGTTCAATGAACTAAAAATTGTATCGTAAAGGTCTAGACTTTGCAGTTTAGAGGAAACCAGTTGTGCATTCTAAGTTCTATGAGAGAGAATCTGATTAACAAACACAACAAAGGATTGGTAGGACACTTTGGTCGAGATTAGACCATATCTCTTGTTAGCAAGAATTATTATTGGCCATAGTTGCATTAGGATATGAAGAAATTTGTGCAACTTGCAAAGTATGCTAGATGGCCAAAGGAGCGAGTCAAAATATTGGGCTATATTTGCCATTGTTCTAGTGTAATGTCCTAGCATTGTGAGTTCTATGAGAGAGAATCTAATTAACAAGCACAACGAAGGATTGGTAGGACACTTTGGTCGAGATTAGACCATTGCTCTTGTTAGCAAGAATTATTATTGGCCATAGTTGCATTAGGATATGAAGAAATTTGTGCAACTTGCAAAGTATGCTAGATGGCCAAAGGAGTGAGTCAAAATATTGGGCTATATTTGCCATTGTTCTAGTGAAATATCCTAGCCTAAATGTTGCGTTGGTGCAGATTATTGGTGGGCGTGTACCTAGGGCTAAGACCCACCCATGATTGAGCAAACCATGTGTCCATGAGCGGGCTGACCTGTGTTGGCACTTGGGTGGGACGAAAATCCTATTCTTAATATTGGTGGAAGCCATTCACCATTAGTCCAACCTTTTGGTGTAGTGGTTGCCTTGCTTGGTATTAGAGCTAAAGTCGAGCCGTGTGGAGTGTGGTGCGCTGTAATGTCCCAACCTAAATGTTGTGGTGGTGTAGATTCTCACTGGTTGTATACGCAGGGCTAGGACCCACCCACAATCAAGTAGCCACGTGTCCACAAGGGGTTGGGTGGGATGAAAATTCCATTCTTAATGCTGGTGGGTGCCATTCACCTCTAGTTTGGGCTTTTGGCATAGAGGTTGCATGAGGACTGTAGGTGACTCTGCAGATATTATCGCCGCTCCTAATCAAGTAAATCTCCTCCCTTAAGAAGATTAATTCACTCTAGAATCCATTGTTGGTGATGAAGAAGGCTAACTTACATTCAAGTGCCCATCAAGGTACTCATGTCCAACCACCTTCCACTATAATCTTTCAACATTCTTCATAGTTTGATAGTCAATATGAATAAGAGGCTTCTGCAAATTTTATAAACACTTTTTAGAAATATTGATACATACCTTAGAATTCTTTGAATATTAAATTTCTTTTTCTGTAATCCACAAAACAATTACTTTAACAATTATTGCCAAAAATAATTAGACCCACCTGCCTTAGAAAGATCATCCCAATTGTGAATTGGGTCCCACATATATCTTTAGTAGACGACGATAATAATTAAAGCCAAATTTTTTCCCAATAACCAATTTCAATATGAAATATTTATAGCTATCACTTTGGAGTATAAGAAACAAAACATTTGCTCTTACTTTGCATCCCAAATATATTCTGCAGGCATGTAATACTTAGAAAATAATAATCCTTATCCCAAATAAGATATAAGCCTTGAATACCTTAGTCATGCAATATTTTTATTTCTGCAAATTTGTCTCTATAGAGACTTTACAAATTTGGCACAAATGTGGACTCCATCACAAATCCACCATTGGAAGAGCTAGGTTTTCATCCAACCCTTCTCTCGATCTTCTAAAAGTTTCCATCCTTAAAGATTTGCTTCATACAAATTATCAAATCCAAAAAGCATGCCATATTTGCTCCATCCAGCCTCATAAAGAACTCCTAGAAGAATCTAGAACATTAGGCCGACTTCTCCGACTTAACTATATTTGGAGAACATGTCTGACTTAATCATATTTTATAATATTTTATTTTTATTAATTAAATCAATATCAAGTCATCATTTGAATATTTCATTTATTTTTGACAACTTAATAAAAATAAATTTAATTAATTGTCACTTTAAAAATTGGGGACATTACAACTAGAGAGGCTATGGAAAGATATCAACATGAACTTTGTTCTTGGTTTGTTGAGGATAGAACATGGTTCAATGTTTGTGGCGATTGATGGATTTTTGAAGATAGACACATTTCATTCCATGTTAGAAGGTTAGTGATGTTCACATTGCATAGTTGTTTTTCAGAGGGTCGGTTAGATTTCATGGTGTACCAAGAAGTATAGTTTAAAATAGACACCAAGTTTGTTGAGTATTTCTTGAGGACCTTATGGAAGAAATTGAAGGCTAAGTTGAAGTTCACTTCTAGTCATCATTCATAGACTGATGGACAAACAGAGGTGGCGAATAGTAGTTTGGACCATTGTGTTAATCCTAACAGGTCACTGAGAGGGGGGGGGGGGTGAATCAATAAATACAATTTCTACTTCAATTTAACCTTATATATATATTCTTGCAGAATTAAAAGAATATAATAACACTCATAAACAGAAATTGAAATGCTTAGGTCAACACAACATATATACGTGGAAACCCTCAGTTAGGAGAAAACCACAGTGGGACATAACTCACAACTTTACTACTACCGCAATAATAAAGGTGCCCTGTTAGAGGCTTACAAAACACTGATTAAAGTGCTACTTGATTAAGGGATTTGGTAGAAGACTTGTTAGGATCTTGACCCTGTTAGGAGTTGCCTTGTAAGAGGACTTTCAACACCAATAAAGATGTTATCTGGTAAAGGGATTTATACAAAGAACCTATTAGGGTTCCCCTTGATTAAGGGATTTGAAAATGCTTCACAATCTAAAGCAATGATCTTATGATGACGCTTTCTGTCTAATTAGATCATACCCGTTCCCCTTTGCTTTGCTTGGCTGTTGTACCCTTCTCTGTCTTTCACTTCTCATGACTGTAGCTCCTCTCAGAAGATATCTCTCCTACTCTGGATATTCAACAACAAATCTTGTTTGTCCTATGACCTGTATTTATAAGAAATTAATCTTTATTAAAAATACATCTCACAGTTCCACCAAGCCGTGAACTCTCTCATAGATCACGCATGCAAAACCCTAGAATAAAAAGCCTGCAAACTGATCCTGAGTTTACCTTGAAACACTCGTAGATAAAACAAAGCTAACTTGAATAAAACTGAAAAAGCTAACTTTAGTTTTAACTGTGAATGCTCTGCATAATCCGGTTCAGATTATCATGCATTAACCGGTAAAGAACTTGTACCCAGTTAGCCAACTCTTCCCTATGTGTCTCCCATGACCGGCTGGAATAACTTAGACCGGTATAAGCGTGACTAGCAAAGTACACAACTTACTTGTTTAGTCTACCAGTGCATACTTAAGAATACCAGTGTGATGTACCAGTGTTCCGGTGGGATGTTTGCCAATGACTTTACCAATGACAACTTAAATATGTCAACAATCTTCCCCTTTGGCATTGGTGGCAAAACATCACCTGAATCATCATAACACCTGTCTTGTAGACCTTCTTGTCTACCTATAACACACACTATTTATCTGATCTCTGCCATCTTATCTTGATCTTACACTAATCTTCCCCATACTCTGTATCTGATCTTCTTCCCCTTTTTGCCTCCATAGGTCAAAGGGTTGTTACTTCTAGAAATGTTGCCTTTCATATCTGTAACTTATTGAAAATATCCTTATATATTTTCTTTGCTGAATCAAGGGCTTCCATATACCTGTTACATGTTCTAAGTTCTTTTTTGCTGCTTGCAGTGAGACAATTATGTTTTCCATGTCTTCCACTATTTGTAGTCAGGCTCCTTGATCAGGTTATCTGCATCAGTTGCAGTTGTCTGCATTAGATCTAATGTTGGGGCAAGGAGCAATTGGAATCCAATAAGATCTTGAATTCGCTTTGTCTTCTCTTCTGATGCTTCTCTGAGTATAAGAGCAAGACTGGTCATTTCCCTGCTATATTCAGTTGCAGAAGAGTTATGTGCATCAAACTTGGATGAAAGAACCTTTATCTCTTCTGAAGTCTTAGATGTTCTCTTAGTTATATCTTGAACAAAGTCTTCAAAGTTTGAAGTCCTTGTGATCAGTCTTCCTGCATCCTGTACCAGCTGCATTAGCTCCCCGGTCCTTGCAGATACAGTGACCTTCAGTTCTTCAACCTGTTTGTGAAGAATTTCAACTCGCTTTTTCTCATAGTGATCAATTGCTAGTGTCTCCGAGTCGGTGACATCTTCTCCAATTGCTTGTGCAAGTATCTCCAATTGATCTATAATAGGTTCATCCTCATCAATATCTATATCCGGTACAAAGTTGTACAAGATGTTTCTTACACTAGAGATGACCATGTCTTGTTTCCTCTTAGTGAGCTCTTTTAGTTGTCTTGTTGACATCTTGCTTTTGTCAACCATTGTTTCACTAGCTTTACTCTTCTTTGTTTCAGAATCTATTGCAAAAGTTAGTTTTCTCTTCAATGAAGATGAGCTAAGAACATCGACCGGTTCCTCCTGTTTATTCTCCTGTTCAGGTTGTTCTTCTGCAAGCTTTTCCTGTTCTGTATTAACAGGTAACTCATGATGTTGAGGTATCTCTTCTTGACGTACCTCTTGTTCTTGATGTACTTCCCCTCCTGGTTGTACTTCCTCTGGATGGACTTCCTCCTCTGGTGGTTGCTTTGTTTGTTGCTCCTCAACATGTTCATTCACAATAATTTCCTCTTCACCTGTTCCTTTTTCAGTAGTCATCTTTTCTGATGACTCTCCCTGTACTTGATCTTCTGGTTGAACTTGTTCGCCTAGATTTACCTGTTCACTGGATGTGAACAGTTCAGTTGGAACTTGTTGCTCATCGGTTGAAGATTGTTCACAAGCTGTGAATTGTAGCGGTGGTACCAATACTCTTTCAGGTTCCTCTTGAGAGATTTCCTGTGGACCTATTCTCTTTAGGTTACTTAAGTCATATTGCTGCCAGAACTCTAGTGTATCTTTAGATACATCCTTTTCATATCCGTTAATAATCTTTGTGACCCTGTTCTTTGTGTCCAAATTCAGTGACACTACTTCCATTAGAAGTTTTGTTGTCTCTTCACTGAGACCTGGGCTTACTTGTGTCAATGTCTCCCTTACAATCTTATTGTTCACTGCTAAACCGGTTCTCCATTTAGCCATAATTCTTTGATTCAATTCAGGAGGAAATTGAGCCCTATAGTCTCTAGGACTTTTGTTGAAATCCAAGAAGGTTTCCAACAGAGCAACTTCTATTTTCTGCTTATCCTCTTCCATTAAAACACTGAACCATTTAGCTACATTTGACACTTCACCATAATCCATGACTTCATCAACTATGTTATCTATAGTTAAAGTTCTAGCTTTACCTTTAACTGGAGAAGCAAGTAGGGTTGGTGGAGTTAGATCACCAGCTTTGTCTTCGGTGATATCAACAATGACCGGAGTCTCAGCTCCTAGTATGCCTTTTCCTTTCCTAGTGTCAATCACCGGTGGCTCTTTGGTCTTCTGGCATTTTGCCTTTGCTTGATGTTGCTGAAGAAGATTTGTCCAAGTCAAAACTCCTTCATGCGCTTTGTCTACCTCTCCAATCAACACCTGACTTATTCTCTTTCTTATCTTAAAACTTTGTTTATGCAGGTCAACTTGATAGGTTGCTTCCTGCATAGTAAGATGATTTTGGACTTCAAGAAGAGCTCGAATTCTCAGTTCTTTTTCCTTTCAATTGAAGATTTCCATCTTCCTTCTATTATTTCCTGTAAATCATCAGGAATTACTTTATGAAGTTCAATGGGAGTATAGTTGAACTTGTAGAGATAGAAAACAACTTATATTTTTCTCTTATCTTCTTCATCACTCTCTGCATATCTTCTTCGAACTACTCCCAATCTCCTTGTATCCTTTATGCCTTCAACCACTTCATCAATGGTTGGCTTCCTTCCTCTCAATGCATCCTCTTTCACCGGTTTCCCAGTCTTTCTCTTTCAGTGAAGAGTAGTGGTCTCTTCAATTTCTGTTTCTTCCAGTTCTTCCTCTTGTGCACTGGACGCCTGTTGTGTTCTTTTCCTTTGAACCTTGGGTTCTTTTGCTATTGTTTTCTTCTTCCTCAGTGTGGGAGTCCTTTTTCGGTTCTTTTACTGATGTCTTCTTCTTTAGATTTTCCCGAATTTCCTCATATGTGCTAAACTGGTATGCAGAGAGATCTAGGTCACTCTCTTGCAATGCATCTGCATATGCCTTGGCTACCTTGGTAGAGATCTCATACCCAAGTTCCGGTGCATACTCTGTTCTCGGCTCCACAGCCTGAATTATACAGTGATCGGTACTAACCAAAAAACACACCTCATTCTTGTATTGATCAACAATGGCCGAGGGAATTCTTTCCCTGATGTGCATTCTAAGCTGGAAGGTCTCAAAGTAATCGGTCATAACTTTATTGAACCGATTTCCTAGGTTTTTTGCCAATTCACCTATTTGAACCATAATTGGTTTGTGTACTTGCCATGTAACTTTTTCTATCCCTGGAAAGAAATTCTGATGGTAGAAAAACAAACATACCAGCAGAGTTCCATAGTTGAGAAACTTCTTCACTAGACCGAGCTTCTTTAGGTTTTTGAAGATTTGCCCTCTTAACATAGTGCAAATATCATATTGTGCATTGTCATGCATGATCTGGTGTGCGACATGTATAGATTCTCCCGGTACACTGTTGAGGTTGCTCGACTGATAGATTTTGTATCCGATGACCACAGATGCAAACCGAATGCCCTTGTCTTCTATGTCGTTTACAGTCATCAACCGACTATCAGACCTTGATTTTGTTAACCTTGCGACTTCTGCATTTGCAATCGTTCTAAGGGTAAGAGCTTCCCCTTTATCACTATATCCAGTGACCCTTCACAAATCTTCTTTGGTTATCATTGTGACTGCGCCCTTCGCAAGCCACATACCTGGTTCATGAACCCTACTTAGAACCAGTTTTATTCAATCCGATCGAAACACGGTTGGATATCTTACTCAATTAATCAAACCTGAAGTCTCAAGCTTCGCATGCTTGGCTTGAAGCTTTCCGTCCTCGCAGAGTGAGAGATATTCGCTTTGGATGAAAGTTTCACCCAATTCTTCCTTCTTGGAGTGGATGAACATCGTTTTGTCTTCTGTTAACAAAACTCCTTCAAGCACCGACAATAGACCACCCGTCATATCGTTTTCTCGGTTCTGCACCGTCATTATGTCGTAAACTGGTCTATCAAATTGGTTACCTTGAATTAGGTTGACAACAGAAGATGATGATGCCATCGTATCCGACCGGTTTACACAGAGAGTTCTTGATAGGATTTACAGAGTTCACTTAGCAAAGATTGTAAATAAAAGAAAGAAAAGATTACTCAAACTTAAGAAATCAAAAAATCACAGTTCGCAGTGTAAAGTGAAATGAGTAATCATCCTTCCCTTAGATAGACTTAGGTCATAACGGTAATTATCAAACGGTAACAATTGTTAACGGCTACAACATTAATTACCTTACCTAATATTTCTTACGACAACCGGTTCTCATGTGTTTATCTGTTAATCAATCCTCGGTTGTGATGTCAGCACTTACCTTTCTGAAATACCTAATAGACCGGTGACTTCTTCCGGTTGCACTTTTTGACTGTGTGAGATCATTACTCACCAATTCTACCGGGAACAATAGGCAGACTACTGGTTCCCTTTAAGCCCTTAGCCTAAGTTTTCTTAAGAGATATCACCATCAACAGATGATGATCTTCTTTTTGTTTTCTCCTCAGCAGAGCTCTTTGATTCCTTTATGAACCAAATCTTCTTGACTTCTTTTTCAGTCTCTTTTCCCTTGTTACCCTTTTGGTTGGGAGACAAGTTCCTCTGCACTGGTTTGGCCGGTGCTTTTCTTTTGTTCATTGGCTGGTTCCTGCATTCTTTGGCCAGATGCCCAATCTCGTTGCATGTATAACAAGCCATCCCGGTTGCCCTCCATGGATTGACCCTTCTTTCCCTATTCTTGGGTGAGTGACACCAGGAGTTGCTATGGCCATATGGTCTAGAGTTAGCACGGTTGGTTGTGCTCCGGTTTATATTCCTATTATGGAATACTGGTCTTGGTGGGGATTTGAATGCCATGGTTTTGGATCTGCATTCTTCTACTTTGTGTCCATACTTGTTGCATGCATAACAGTAACCTTTGAAGCTTCTCCTGCTTCCACTGTACACACTGTTGGGACGTGACCTACATTCAAAGGTCCTGTGGCCATACTTGTCACAGTTGCTGCAATAATTGTTAGAAGCGAATGGTTTCACTGGTGCATTTCTATAGTCATTTGTTTTATGATTCGGTTTACCGCAATGATTGCAAGAGGTTTTGAAGGTCTTTTTACCTTTATCTTCTGTCGGTTTCTTCTTTTCCTTCTTGCCCTGCTTGATTTTAGAGGATTCACCGGTTTCATTGTTGCTTTGACTGGTGTACCCAAGTCCTGTGGGATTCTTGTGCTTTCTTTAAGCCCTCAATTGCTCATTAAGCTTTTTAGAGCTTTCATTGTACCTTTTGAGTGTCTCATTTCTCTCTTCAAGAGTCTTCATCTGTTCTTTTAGTTGATACAATTCAATAGCCAGCCTTTTGCATGCATCATCTTTATCGTGCAAGTTCTTTTGCATAATAACATTCTCTTGCATTATGATCTGCATGTCTTCTTGAAGTTGTAATACAAGAAGATCACTTTCCCTCACCACATCTTCTGCTAGATTTCTTATTCTTTCAGAGGTTACTAGTGATTTCACGGCACCGTTCCTTTTATCTTCAACTTTTCTTTTGTCTTCAATGATTGCAGTCATTCTCATAGCATTACTTTCCTGCTCCTTTTTTAGATTTGAGATCTAATCGGTTAGATTCTGATTTCTCTCCATAAGATCAAAGACTGCTTCTTCTGCTTCATCAAGTCCACTTTGCCCAGAGAGTTCCTCAATTATTTCATTGCTCTCACTTAGTTGTAGAGCCAACTCTTTTCTCTTTACAAGAGATCTCCTTAGTCTATTCTCAAGAGAGACAATTATGTCATTGGCTTCCTCAAGCTTCTTTTGATACCTGTATCCTTCCATGATCTTTTACTCAAGCGGTTAAGCTTTATATCTTTGAGAACCAAAGGCTCTGATACTTATTGTTAATCCTAACAGATTACTGAGAGGGGGGGTGAATCAGTAAATACAATTTCTACTTCAATTTAACCTTATATATATATTCTTGCAGAATTAAAAGAATATAATAACACTCATAAACAGAAATTGAAATGCTCAGGTCAACACAACATATATACGTGGAAACCCTCGGTTAGAAAGAAAAAACCACGGTGGGACAAAACCCACAACTTTATTACTGCAGTATTAAAGGTGCCCTGTTAGAGGCTTACAAAGCATTGATAAGAGTGCTACTTGGTTAAGGGATTTGGTAGAGGACATGTTAGGATCTTGACCCTGTTAGGAGTTGCCTTGTAAGAGGACTTTCAACACCAATAAAGATGTTACCCGGTAAAGGGATTTATACAAAGAACCTATTAGGGTTCACCCTAATTAAGGGATTTGAAAATGCTTCACAATCTAAAACAATGATCTTATGATGACACTTTTTGTCTAATCAGATCATACCTGTTCCCCTTTGCTCTGCTTGGCTGTTGAACCCTTCTCTGTCTTTCACTTCTCGTGATTGTAGCTCCTCTTAGAAGATATCTCTCCTGCTTTGGATATTCAACAACTCCTGTGTGTCCTATGACCTGTATTTATAATAAATTAATCTTTATTAAAAATATCTCACAGTTCTGCCAAGCCGTAAAATCTCTCATAGATCATGCATGCAAAACCCTAGAATAAAAAGCTTGCAAACTGATCCTGAGTTTACCTTGAAACACTTGTAGATAAAACAAAGTTAACTTCAGTAAAATTGAAAAAGCTAACTTCAGTTTTAACTGTGAATGCTCTGCATAATCCGGTTTGGATTATCACGCATTAACCGGTAAAGAACTTGTACCTGGTTAGCCAACTCTTCCTTGTGTGTCTCCCATGACCGGTTGGAATAACTTAGACCGGTATAAGTGTGACTAGCAAAGTACACGGCTTACTTGTTTAGTCTATAGGTGCATACTTAAGAGTACCAGTGGGATGTTTGCCAATGACCTTACCAATGACAACTTAAATATGTCAACACATTGTTACAAGACTCAAACTCGCCTCGGACTCGGCAAATTGGTTTTGGGCTTGGACTCGGACTCGGCAAATTGAAAAATCCAAGAAATTCAAATATTTTTAAGGTTTTAAAACTTTTTTCATGCATCATTTAGTCAATTAACATCGAAGACACAATAATTGAGATAAATAGAAGCTACTTTGCACACATACACAAGTTTACATTGATCACATAAGTATAAATGCGAATTTCTGAAAGAAATTAGTTAAACTAAAATTTTATAGAAGGTATAGGTTATTTATTATCATCATGTTGAATGTTGTGTTCGTGTTGAAGACTGTTGGTGGTATCTCCCTTGAAGTGGACTACGAGGTTGCTCCCTTAAAGTGGCATATTATTATCAAGTGTTTACAGCATATTTCATATTATATTCTTCTACCATGCAAGTTATTTCATAATAGCTTCGCTTAAATTTATTGTTCTTAGTACATCAGAAAGATCATTATGAATTTTTGGAATGATATCAAGTATATAATTGCTCAAATGTCATCATCTTTTAACTTTGTCAAATGACTGGTTTAACAGGCTTTTTTTTTCTCAATCTTTCACATTCCTTAAAACTGTTCTTTTATTGTTCTGGAGATGTCCAACTCTTTAAAAGGAAAGCATTTTATTTGTTGCAATGCTTTCAAATTTGATAGTGCTGTTTTAATACCTGGTTCCAGGACTTTGTGATTACAGTTTGTGATATGACACTGCTTTTTTGGCAAAATTTTTAGTGAAATCCTATCTGCAGTCTGCTTTATAGACAACTTGTTATGTTTTATACCTGCTACATGTAAGAGATTTTTAGTACTCTATGTTGGTTGCCTTATTTTGAATCACCATTTCAAATTTTTGGAACTTGCTATTGCAATATAATCATATAAGCCAAAACAAAATCATTAAAAACAATTTAAAAATGTTCATTTTTTACTTTATGGCTTAGCTGGCCATGGCAAAGTCCTAGCCACGGGACTCGCCAAGTCAGGAGAGTCCACGGACTCTGCGACTCCTGGCAAGACTCTGCAGGACTCAGTCGAGTCAAAGTCCAGAGGCCAAAAAACTCTGGAGCCATGACTCGGCTCGAGACATTGTAACTATGGTTCAGACAATATGTGGAGATGCTTAGTAGAAGACAAGCCCAAGGGATGGAATTTAATTTTACTACTGGCAGAGTTTGCATACAAGAAGTTTGTCAATAGGAGTACTAGTAAATCCCCATTCTAGACTATATATGAGAATAGTTTGAGGAATGCTTCTAAGTTGAGAAAGATGGACAAAGGAGAAAAGAGCAATGCCAATGTTGAGGACTTTGCAAAGCACTTGAAGAATTTACATAAAGATGTAAGGAAGCACATTAATAAGATAAATACTCGATAGAACACTAAGGCAGATCATAAACATAAGCTTAAAGATTCCAAGTTTGGAGATGAAGTTATGGCTTATTTGAGAAAATAAAGGTTCCTTAGGGGAACCTATAATAAGTAAAAAATGAAAAAAATGGAGTATGTAGGATCCTAAAAAGACATGATACAAAAAAATGCATATGAGGTGGAGTTGCCAAATAGAATTAATATTTCACTTGTGTCCAACATGGTTAATTTGACAGAGTACCGTGAAGAAGACATGGATTATGGACCAATAGAAAAACAATGGAATATTTTGGCATCTACCCTAGAAAGGGATGAAATGGAGGAAATTTTGGACAACCATGTGGGCAAAAGTATAAGAAAATATGAAGAATACTTGGTTAAGTGGAAAGGAAGGTGCGGATATTCATCACGTTTGTCCAAGGTAGAGGTTGACTATCTTGGTTTTCATGTAACACTAGAGATGTGAGGTCACTTCTCAAATTACCTTGTATGCCTAATGTAGGAGCATCAAGGTGTAAGGGCAATCTTGCATCACCCAAAAAAACAATTTTATTTTGGTTTGTCGAATGAACATGAAACTTATTTCCTTTAAAATCCTAGAGAATAGTTTAGAACTTTCAAATTTTACAAAAGGGCAAAGAGTTTCTATTTTAGTAAATTTGCATAGGAGCACGTTAGGACTTGAAATTTTCCTCAATGCTCCTGAATGGTAATTTGCACATTGTCAGTGAGTTTCAAACCAAGATTAGCTCTAGAATTGAAGATATTGATTATTTAAGTTTTAAAAAATCTTGGAGAATTCTTTAAAATTGAGTTTGAGGCTTCGAACAAACTTTTCCGGCCTTGGAAGTTGGGGATTCTCAAAATCATAGAGCACTCTGAGTACTTATGTTAAAAAATACAGGCTCAATTGGGTGTCCGAATCAAAAGTTATGCTTCCTGAAAGTTGGCCTGTTTGGGGGTTTGGAGTTACAATTCCCAAAATATGCTCAAGGCATATTAGATTATTTATGACCTTTTTTGAGCATTTTTCAAGTAGTGCTGTGATGATGGAAAGGTGGTAAGTTGTGACAAAGAAGGGAAAGCAGGAATCGGAAGCAGATTTGAAGATATAGTAGGAAGGCTCTAAAAACCTAGGAATGAAGCTGTAATGTGTTTCAGCCTGTTGAGGATTTGATCCTCTGTTTCTTTTCATATTTTTGTGATGTATACAGTGTTATTTTCAATAAATAATTTATATTCTCATGTGTAAACGTGTGTTTTTATGTGCTGTGTGATTTATCCCTTCATCACTGTAGGAACAAAGTTGGAGATCTGAGGGTTCTAAACTTCTAGAATATGCTGAGATGTCTTCAGTGATGCTGATGTTGTTTTTGCAGTCAATCATTTGGAAATTTCTGGTGAGGAGTATTTACCATCTATGGAAGTTATAACAAGGGTTCGGACTACTTCTATACAGTTCACTTGAGCAAACAATATGCACAATCTAGAAGAATGGAAGCTCTGGTTTTATTGTTGGGCTGGACTGCATTACTGAGACTTGTTTAGTTCCATTTAAAGTCTGGACATCAAGAGGCAATGTTAAAGACAAGCCTAAGACAGTTTGGCATAGAGTTCAAAAACTTTGAGGCTTCTTGATTAGCCAAAAGGATACTATGTTAATCTAAGTTAAATATCCTCTTGGTTCTGGCCCAGATATTGTTGGATCCAGATTTTTCATACATACTAATCTTTCCAATCTGATCTGAACAGTTTTTAATTGTAATTTTGTTTTTTAAAGTTACATTCTCACATCTTAACACTAAGTTTTTACAAGTTTATGTTGTATAAATTTTTTTGCACCCTCCCTACCCCCTGCAGCTCCTGCCACCCCCTCCGTTACTGCCCCTCCACTATGAATACTGTTTGAAGAATTAAGTAGTTATGCTTCTAGTTATAATGGAGGGATGGAACAGAGTCACAGACTATTTGAGTTGATTCTCAGTACAGTAACCTCTTTGATCTGTGGCTCAAGAATGAAACAAGAAGATTGCAGGGGAGTTCTGGGAGGTAGAATCGGTCATTTACAGCAAGGCTCATTTGCTGCATCGACATTGTTGTCCAACAAGTGGGATAGGCTGTGAATATTTTGCATTTTTTAAAATTGAAACTCATTTCACATATTCCTTGTCTTACAATCAACATTCTTTCTTGTGTCATCTCTCTCTCTTTCCTGATGTCTCTTTTTTGCAGATTCCGTATTTTTCCCCACAAGATGTGTTTAACAGAGGTTATTCATTTGAAGATTATATTCTAGAAAATTATGGGTGGCCTTTACAATGTATAGATGATTTCCCCATCTTGTGTTATACATGATCCCGCTTCTTCTACGAATATATAATTCACATGTCCCATCAATACACTATGGATCTAAATATCACAAGTTAATTTTTTTCATGAGTTCTCTTTCTAAGCCAGAACAACTGTTTTTTTGTCTGCCATGAATGCCTAGAGTTGTTCATTTTCCTTGGTTACTGTTTTTCTATATGATATGAACATTTGCTTTGATTCCTTGTGTATTGTGTGACCATTCCCGTCCCCCAAAACATATGTTACTTTGGCATGCTGATAGTTACTAGCTGAGCGTGGCTGCTTAGAAATAAGGAGGATCCTTTGTCTCAACCAATTGCCCATGATCCCTTGTAACTGTTGATGGCTGTGTTTGTCAGTGATTCCGGTTAATTTACTGCAATGAATTTTTGAACTGACCCATGCATTGTAGTTTGATTTTCAGGACACATCTCATGTTATTTGTGTGTGCCTGTAAACCATTCAGTGGGGAATATTTAATTTGACTTCGGAGGAATAAGAAAAGAAAATTAATTGAGGGAAAATTGCAAGTAGTATGTGTATCTTTCTGATTGAAAAGTTGAAATTTCAAAGATGGGTTGATAACACAACATGATGCGGTCATTAATTTTTACCTTGTACATGCTAAAGTTGGCGAAATGTTTCGCAGATTATAGAACTTTTCCAGCAATGCCATGTTGACCATCCCATTGGAAAATTTTGGGGGGAATGCACTGAATTGAAGATTAAGCTTGATCGTTGTTTCCGTGAAGAAGTGAGTTGTGTTTGCGTTTCTGTAATTATGTTTATTTTCAAAGGTTCTTTGTGATGGGGTTGTTCACATGATAATCACACTTGATGTTTCTAAATTGACAGAAAGCAATTAAAAGGAAGGCCAATTTTGAAGAAAGCAAGAGAATGAAAGAAAGAGTACGTGCGCATAGAGCTGAAATGAATGCTGCTATTTCAGAACCATTCTCACCTTCACAAACTGCAGAATAATTGCGGCATATAAGATATTTAAAGTGAAGAATGGCAATTCGCACAATTATGCATTGTTTTACCCTAGAAGAAAATATCTTTCTAGAAAATTTTTGGCAAACCAAAACATGCCATTTCTAATTTCTGGGTAAAAATTGGAAAAATATTTGGAATTTACAAATTGTAGATAAATTAAATAAAAGGGAAATAACTGATGTTTTTTTACATTCAAACCCATCCTAATGACTATTGCAATTTGGATTTCTCTCATTATTAAATTACAAAAATACAATTTATATTTTTACAACATTCTAGAGATTTTGAAAACCTACTATTATTCTATATGATGTGATGTTTTGAGAGATTGTGAAGAGGAGAGGGTATACATAGACGCATAGTTCACAAATTCAGTCTCAGAGAGTACTTGGCGAATTTTGCAACCCTCAAAAACAGCTTTAAAAACATAATGTTTGAAAATTATATAAATTTTATGTTAAGTATAGCTATAAAATATATCAAATTAGTTTGGTGGGGTCTGGGGGCAATAGGGTTGAAAGCACACCATTTTAATAATATTTTAGAAGCCCAAAAACAATGCCTACAGAGCCAGAAAAACAGTTTTTGCAGTATCTCAGCCACATTTTCCCTAAATTTTGACATGTTGCTGTCATGGTGAGTTAGACTGAAATACTTCTCCATTTTTTTGTGAGTTGTGGTAAACTTAACCAAAACTCGTGGAGTCAAAAATAAAATAAAATGGGGTACTCGGTAAGTCACCAAGTATGCAAACTATTGCAATAAATTGGACAACAATCCAAGGAATTTACATTGTGGTCTCTGCTATATACATGTCTTAAGTTTTAACCAATAGTATTAACATTAGGGATCCTTAAGGATAAAAGTAAACCAGATGCTTCTCCTTTTGGATGAGATTTTAAAGGAGAGGCCCTGCTATAGTGCTGACCCTTGTCCTTCTTTGCCTTGTTTTGAATGAGCGAAAATCTGCTTTGTGGTCAGCGTGGGACAATGTTTGATTTGGAATCTTTGATGTGGAGGTGGTCAGCGTGGGACAATGTTTAATTTGGAATCTTTGATGTGGAGATGGTCATTTAAATGGGATGGAAGCTACTACATAGATAACCCTCCTCCCTTCTCATTAGGAGATGATCCTTCCAAGGAGGGCTGAAATCTGACGGTCACCCCTACCTGTCATATATATATATATATATATTTTTAGAGTTTGGTCATTTGAATGTCTTTCATTTTAGGTTTTAAAATAAGTATTGATTGTAAAAATAAATAAATTTACAAATAATTTAATAAATTCTTTTAAATTTAAATATTTTGTCAATATAACTAGTAATACATGTATTACATATAATAAATATTTTATTCTTAATAAAATAGTGCAAATAATTCAATTACTATTTAAAACATGTATTATTATATTATTGAAACTAACTAATTTAAGATGCAATTGTCTATTAATAAGAAATGAATTTGGTGATATGAATTTCTTATATAGATATAAATATTTTAAAATTAGGAAATATGTATAAATTAGTAATATATCAAAAAAATTTAAATTTTTGATCAAGTTTCTAAATTCATATGTTTTATTTAGAAAAGATTCTAAATCAATAATAATATACAATAAATCATATAGAAACTTTCATGTGTCATAAAAGGAATATAAAATTAGAAATTTTTTATAAATTAGTAATATATGCAAAAATATCAAATTAATTAAGAAAGTTTCTAAGTTTATATGCTTTATTTTAAAAGATTCTAAATTTATATAAATATATAATAAACAAAATAGAAACACACACACACACACACACACACACACACATATATATATATAATAAAATAACATATATTTATAGTATTAAATAAAATAGTATATCATCTATAATAAATTTTGATGGTTCATTAATAAATTGAAGTGTCATATTGACAGTTTTATAAAAAAATTAGCCTATCAATCTATATGGTCCAAAAAAATTCAGCTTGTCATATACAACTCAAAAGTGGAAAAATGACCAATAGGGCCATCATATTCCAAACCTGCTTCCAAAATAGTATATGAGGAACTTGAATTTTTCAATCCTGATAATTGTAAAACTCCGATTAATGATGGTTTTGGCTACAACTCTTTGGTTCGGTGTCATATGGTGAGGAAACTATGCTTTAGGGATTCCTCCCCTTGTCGACACCTAATGCAAAACCTTTGTTGTTTTAATTGGGGAATTTACTTTTTTTGGTCACTTTTAAAATGCTTGTGAATTGTAGCTTTGTGAGGTGTAACATGCATTACTATGCAATAATATAAATTCAACATTACTTATGGAAAATCAAATTTATGTAGATAGTAATACCAATAAAAAAAAAAAAAGAAAGCAAGTGCAAGAGTTGATCAAATTTTAATAATCAGTATTTTCTAATTGAATCTAGTAATTAATATGAATTAAAAATCAAAGTATACTTTTATTTTAATTGCTATTGGTTGTAAGCAAATAAAGTACCAAAACAAGTACCGAAGTAAAGATAGAAACCTCATAATTTGAATCATGTTGAGGTGTTTCTAAGACATCCGATTTTCTGCCATAAAGGGGAAGCATCATCAAGGTGCTTTACTCCAACCACAAACCAAATGGTTCCTTGCACATCCACTAATTGGAGAATGAGCATGTCCTACTCGAGGGTGTAACATCTAATGGAACTACTACTATACAAGGTCTAGTGTTTAGGCCTTACACTACTTTAGTTGGTCACACACTAAGTTAACTGTTATCTAGTATGACCTCACCGACTAAGAAGTATAGTTGGGTCCTATGAATGGAGAGACGCTTGCTAAGTGACGTGCCACTTTGGCCAATGATTCTTTAAACATGCACATCATATGTGCAGTCTTGGTTCACCACCCTACTCAAAATTGTAACTTTCTTTTGACCCTATTGGTCTAGTTATAAGCATTCCTTAGTTTGGGTATCATAGACATATATTTTAAATGAAGTCTAATTTTTTATTAGATTAGGACATACATTTATAACTATAATTTCATAATATTTTAATTGTTAATCCAAATGGTCATATAGTTATTTTAGTTTGTATTATTGTTTAAGTGTTAGCTTTGCACATTTTGTTTTCATTCTTTCGGAGCTTCCACTACTCTCATGATGTCATGTTTTCATTATAACATTATGCTTTCTAACCCTCCGCAATTGCAAATAATTTGGCTTAACTAAACCAAATGAGTATCTTCTCTGGTTTAGATTTGGCTTAAAAATTAGGTTCCCAATTCATATTGGTATTTCAGTTATTATTAGGAATCGAGTATGCTATATCAACCCCAAGCTACAAAATTTTGATAAGTGTAGAGAGTTGAATACATTAAATAAAAACAAAAGTAAGCTTGGGTGTACGAAAATGGACTTTGCCCTAGAAAGCCATGTTTAAATGGTCTCCACTATTAATAATGGTTTTAATAATTAATCTTGGTTAGAACTATGTCATTATACCATTCTCGATTCAACTATGAACAATAAACATATTTGACTGCTTGTTCAAGTATGAGTTAATGGACTTATAAGCTATACCACATACAGTTCTCCTTATGAATCATTTATGTTCACTTTAGTTTTCAAACTTATTAAGGAAGTTTGATGCAAGTCTTGCACATACCAGCTAATTCAAGCTTTGATTAAGGTATGAGTTACAATTTACAATTGTATCGTCCTAAAAGTAAGCAACTATAATTAGATGTTCTATTAGGCCCCAATTTGGTGTTCTCAAGATTTTATATCCATTATTGTTGATCCAACAATCCATCTCCCCCATTTCTGACATTTTTCCCTCTTTCTTGACTCCCCATTCAAATTTTAGCATGTTCTCTCAGGTGCAAAATGCCTTCAATGATGTGTACCTGGGTATAGAATGCCCTGGGTGATCTATACCTTGAGATTGGGCCCAGTTCAAATGGGTGACCTATTGTAGTGTTTTGGCAGGATATTGGATCCTATGTTGGTCTCCTCCATTTTTTGAATCTCGGAATGTTGTGAAAGGTATATAAGCGGCCTATCTCTCATTTTGGTAACCATGATCAATATTTCCAAGCATTCTAAAATTTTTGAAGAAAAACATTCAAGTATTCAAGATCAAGTCTCAAACACTCTTCAAGCATCCAAGGCATCTTTGAAGGAAAATATTCTCCATTGTAGCAAGCTTCTCTCCCATGATAGCCAAGTAGAGGAGTTCTCAATCAAGTAAGAATATCCTTTGACCAACCACATGCATTCTTCCTTCCAAACAAGTGTCCATCAAACATAACAACATTAAAGATCTATGAGTAATCACAGATCTAGGCATTTGTGAAGGCATCCTTGATTCATTTCTACATTCCAAAGTTCAACAACTACAATTCAAGAAACATACAAGAATCTTCATAAACATGTGCAATCTCAATATTCGTTTATGAAGGTATACATGTTTACAAGGTAGATCTAACATTTACCTTTACATTTACATGTTTTCCTTTCATACAATTTCATTTCAATTTCAAGGTTGATTCTTTAACCAAGGTTTGACCAATGCAAACCCCTTTCCACAATATTTTTCCTCTTTTTTATATTTGTAGGAAGAGGTGGTGAATCTATCAAGACTAAATCCATAAAGTACAAGATTTTATGGATTGTTTGTGAAAGCTTCAAACAAAAGTATAGGGTATACAACAACTCAGACAATTTGTACCTAGGAATAGAACACCCAAGGCAATCTATACCCAACAAATTGGCTTCAGATTGAAACCACACGTCAGAATTGTTATCTAGTTATTGTTTCAGGTCATTACAAGTTCCTATCTATTTTTGTCAGTCTGTGTCTGTTGAAACTTGTCATATTTTCTTATTTAGCCTTCTAGCTTGCATGATCCTATCATATCCCTTCAAATCGAACTTATCCTAATACATTATTACAAAGAATCATTGCACTCACTTAGCGCTTAAGTCCTACTTGAACCTATTGGGCCATCTTCCTTTTGATTGTGCATTAGGAAAAGGTAGACTACCTCTATCTACTTCATTTCATCCCTCAATATTTTCCTTACTGTACATTTTGGTGAACTTGACATGACATTTTCATTCTAATTTTGGTGTTAGGTATCTTTTGTATGCATATTTGACTTGATAGTTAGATGTTCTATTCATTAGATTTTATGTGCAATTGTGTCTTTTAATTACATTTATG
This sequence comes from Chamaecyparis obtusa, assembly GCA_027943335.1. Taxonomy (NCBI): domain Eukaryota; kingdom Viridiplantae; phylum Streptophyta; class Pinopsida; order Cupressales; family Cupressaceae; genus Chamaecyparis; species Chamaecyparis obtusa. The sequence continues at coordinate 1,475,468 of BSBK01000494.1, read as the reverse complement.
TTGCATAAATTTAATGAGTGTTTGCATATTTCTTTCAGCTTTAATATTTGCATTTGTTTGATACTTCTTTCCTTACCTTGTGCACAAGTTTTATAAGATTGAGTCCTACCTATAGCATTATAGTTAGGAGAAGCTATAGACTTATGAGTTCTTTTGATCCTGAGTCCTCTTTTGTTTCCTAGGAATCTTGATGAGACACAAATGGCTGCTAATGACACTTCCACTATTATTGACAATCCTTATTCCCACTCTCCTCATGATGAAAATGATACCTTTAGAGTGTCTACTACCCAAGTGCAAAAGCTTTCCCACGACTTTGAAAATTTTGAGCAATGGTTAAGACAAGAATATTCTAATACAAAAGCCAACTCTTTAGTAGAAATGACAATGAAGATGATTCACAATGATGAGAATAGTGTTGACTTGCTACTTTTCATGTCCAATCTCATTCATAACAATGTTAAACCTGTTAAAAATGTGCTCAAGATCTTAGTTTAACTCAACCTAACACTAGTGTTGAGACTTATATTCCTATTCATTCTTCATTACCTAATGTTCCTACCTGCACTCCACCTCTCATGATTACATCTATTCCAAACATTAATCCTACACATGTTAGTCTTGGAAGTATTCCTTATCCCATTGTTCGTCCTCCTTCAAGTGTTCCATGTGTTTTATAACCCTCATCCATGCCTACCTACAACAATGTTCCATTTTCATATTCCAATATTCCTCCCATTTCCCATAATGCTCCAAATCTTTCACATGTCTCATACCAACCTTTTCACCAAATTCACTATCAATAGGCTTGCTCAAACTATTTCATCTTTACAACAACAAATTGTCTACATGACTCAATCCAAATTCAATATTCCCACTTTTGACATGGCTAGCCCTTTATCCTTGGATATCATTCATGCATTTATCCCTCAATGCATAGAAATACATCACTTGGAGACTTATATTGGTAAAGGTAATCCCTTGACTCATATGAAAACATTTCAAACATTGTGTAGTGAATTTTTTCACGATCATAAATTCATGGCTAAATTGTTTGCTAGAACATTTAGAGATAAGTCCTCATCATAGTTCACAATTTTTAGGAGGATCAACAACACTGGTTGAAGAAGGCAAACAATGGGTAGACTCAGTGGTATTGGTCCGTGCATTACATTTGATCCTAAGGAGACTATTAGGGCACCTAATGGTCCTCTTTATATTGTTACGAAGATTAATAGTGTTCCCTCTTGTGGAGTCCTTATAGATCCTACTTTCATGGTGAATATTATAACTGAAGAACATCTTTACACAAGACACCTCCAACAAGACTCACATGACAAATCACATTTGATGATTAAAAATTTCAATGGTTTCACTTGTCCCACCCATGCTTCTATTACATTCCCCAAATAAATTGTTAAGAAATCCTTATATGTCACCTTTGTTAACATCCCAACTTCCGATCAATTTCAAGTTAGACTTGGCCTTTCTTTTCTCACTTTCATGAAAGCTACAGTCTCTTCTCTCCATAAGTGTTTGAAAATTTTCCATGATCGAGATATAATCACAATTAACCATAGTCTCTAGCAACCTTTAGATAGTCATGGGAACTTTGATCTTGAATTATTTTGGCCTAGCATGCCTCAACTAATTCAACCTCACAAAGATAATTTATTCATGTCTTATAAAAAATATAAAGCCAAAAATATTTGCGAACTTAGCAATCCTAAGGTAGTTCCATCTCCTTTCCCTAGACCTGAAATCCTTCCTACACCTTTTACATCTCCTATTTATGCTATAGTTCTACCTCCTATATATTACAAACATCTTGTAGTTTCTATCTCTCAACCTAGTGTGGTTCCTTCCATTCTTCCTCCTCAAGAAGATAAAGACTCGATGTTGCTTGATCCTAAATCTATTCAAATTTCAAACAAAACTAAACATAACCATTGTGCTTGTGATCACCATCATAGACACCATGCCAGGGATAATGAGATTGATTCCAAAAATATTTCCTCTCCTAAGACTCTGAGTGATGCCTTGATTCCCTTTAACAAACTTATTCATAGCCCAAGGGAGGAAGTTAATCTAAAAAAGATGAAATTACATAAACATGATGATTCTATTCATGATATTTGAGATCCTCGTGTGATTAATTTGGATGAAGATACTCTTGACGATGATGATTTGAGTTTTTCCAATGCAAATGATGTTCATGCTAGTGATTCTGATGATATGTATGAGCTTATTGATGTCATTCATGATTTATCTACTATATTTGCAAAAAAATTATCTCTTTCTCCCAGTGACAAAAAAAAGTGACTCGTCATTAGAGCATGGTTCCTTTTTGGAACTTGTGATAACTCCATATGTTGTGCTCGATGTTTCTCCTCTTGCATGTTTCCCACCATCCCTAAATAATACAGACCGAGATGGGGGGAGGGGGATGGCATATGATATACTTGACTAGCTCCTCTTGTATGGTGGATTCTTTTGTTTGTTTTCCTATTGGGCTATGCTTCTTTTATGATGTAATGCTTGTTATATGTTTTGTTTAGATTTCTTTAGATGTACCTTGTTGTCTTGTTGGTGCAAGGTAATAAAGGAATCGAGTTGTTGTGACATTCCTCTATTTGTATCTCATGTCTTCTATATATCATATACATGTTACGTTGTGCATGTACTACTATTCATACATGTGTTTGTGTTGTCTAATTGGGGATGATGCAAAGTTGTAGTTACCATTCTTTTTGGTCTACATAATGAAGACCCAAAAAGGATCTTCTCTATATCTCTTATATGATCTTCTTCTATTGTTCTTGTAGTTTTGCTACCTTTTGGGGATGATATCAATTCATTTTGATATAATTCTTGATTTACATGAGTTATCATATGATCATACTGACCTCAGAGTTAGTATGTCCCTTTTGTGCTCTATTTTTCATTTTCTCTCTTAGTTTGTCCTTTCTTGGGGGCATCTCATAGTAGAAATGTCTCTTGTGGGTGCATGAGTGCTATGTTAAATCCTTTTCTCTTGTTAAGGTTTTTGCAATTTTTTTAGCATGATGGCATACACTTTTCTTCTTGTGTGTTTGCAATTGTTTTAACATGACGACATACACCGCTTCTTGTTTCAAAATTTTTCATACACACACAATCCTATGCAATCTCTTATGTAGATGGCTAAGGAGACAACGTTTTCCTTAGGCTTATCTTTTCATTACATTATCATGCCATGTGCATTATTCAATGGATCCTTACACTAATCCTCCTTTTTAAGATCCCTCTAGAGACTATGCTTTCCTTATGACTGATCTCTCTTTTTTGATATCTTAATAGAGACAATGCTTTCCTTAAGGACTGACACTCTTTTGGTAGATTTCCTAGTGGATTATGCTTCACTTGGTTACCCTTTTTTGATGGGTTGGATAGCATCTCATATCTTTCAATACTATCAATACTATCAATTCTATATTTTCTAGTTCCTTCTCTTTGTATGACCGATAACAAGGGAAAACCTTACTAGGCTAGTTAGTCATCTCTCTCTCTCTCTCTCTCTCTCTCTCTCTCTCTCGTGTTGCCTCTTTTATCTTGGTTTTGGATTTGATGAGGACCTAAGGCACTTGGGGGCTTGGTGTCTCCTTGTCTCCTTGACCTTGATAATATTTTTCCAATGCATTGATCTACTTTACCGTGAGCATGAGTTAGTCTCATACTCCCACTAAAATGGGGGCTAAATGTATCATCCTAAAAATTAAGCACCTATATTTAGATTCTCTATTAGGCCCCATTTTGGAATTCTCAAGATTTCATGTTCATTATGTTGGATTGAACAACCCATCTCAATTATTTTTGACATTTGTTATGCTTTCTTGACTCCCCACTTAAATTTCAGCCTGTTCTCTTAGATATAGAATATCTTAGGCAAAGTGTAGCCATGTACAAAACACCCTGGGTGATCTGTACCTTGATATTTGGGTCCAAATTCAAATAGGTGGCCCGTTGGGGTGTTTCGACCAGATATTAGATTGCATGTCAGCGTCCAATTTTTTAATCCTGAAATGTTGTGAGAGGTATGTAGGTGGCCTATCTCTCCTTATTTTGGTAACCATGATCAAGATTTTCAAGCATTCTCAAAGATTTGAAGACAAGAACTCAAGCATTCAAGGTCAAGTCTCAAACATTCTCCATAAATCCAAGGCATCTTTGAAAGAAAATCTTCTACATTGTAGCAAGATTCTCTCCCATGATATCCAAGTAGAGGAGTTCTTAATCAAGTAAGAAAATCCTTTAACCATCCACATGCATTCTTCCTTCGAAGCAAGCGTCCAAGCATAACAACATTCAAGATCTATGATGAGTATTCACAGATCTAGGCATTTGTAAAGGCATCCTTGATTCATTTTTACATTCCAAGTTTCAACAACTGAAATTCAAGCTGTAATCACCTAAAAATGGTCAAGATCAAATCGAGTGAGCAGCTAAGGAAAAATTAAAGTATTCATTGCAATCAAGCCAAAATCCAAAAAAATAAATTAAATCAAATTAAATCAAGATAAATCAATTAATTATGCAATTAATCTAATTAACTGTATAGTTCAATTAAAAATCAAATCAACCCATTCAAGGGGTAAACATGGCTAAACAAATCAATTCAATTCAATTAATTAATTCCTAATTTTCCTCACCCATCACATGGGAGGAAAATACCTCAACCAATAGGAATTAAGGATTGGGCTCACATGGATCAAAAGAAAATTGAATCTCAATCACTCATAAGGTGAGAGAATCTTGACCACTCATTTTGTCTCTTTGTCCCAAGCTTTGAGGATAAACCATTTAAATTGTACCTAAAGATGAAACCATGGACTTGACCTTAAATCAACCATGATTAACTCAACTCCACCCCCTATTCTTGCCAAAATCTATAAAAGCAAGGATAAAATTAGGAGAAAAGCATCCACACATCTGGGAATTGCATCAAACCTATTGAGTTTTTAAGCTAGAAAAGACATTTTAGTATAATTTGAGCATAGTTTCTTTGAAATAGGCTTGAATTTGTTATCATTTAGCTTCTTTCTCATTTTAAGGCTATCACTAATGGAGGCTTACTGAGAGCTTATCATTAGCATACTTAACTAGAGATCCATAGGGTGTTTATTGGTTTTATTTGCATTAAATAGCTCATTAATTGTGGTAATTTAGTTTATTTGATCATTTATTATGAAGCTAACTCTATAAAGGTACTTTCATTAGTACACAAAATGGTGCCCACCATGGGGCATTAGGCCTCACTTGTTTAAATTTAGGAAAATTTGCTAAAATTTTAGGATTTTCTTATTAATAATTTTTTTCAGGTGAAGTTGCGCATTTAATAGTTCCTGCAGTGCATCCAAGCATTCTTGCAATGCATCCAAGGGCTTGAATCAACACATCTTAAGTAAAGCATTGTGCCTTTACACAGTGAAACAATGCATTCGATACTTTTTGTCTTTTGTCTTCTATTCTTTCAGTGTGTACACCCTGACTCCGCAACGCATTCAAATAGTCCTAAAGCACATTTAACATTTTCTTTATGCACATTTTCCATATAAAATAATGCATTTAAATTCTATTTTAGCACATTTAAATTTTTCTGCTGCATATTCAAGGTTTTAAATAGCGCATTTAAGCATTTTTGTTGCGCTTTTGACTGTTTTTAGAATTTGACTAATCTGACAGTTGAAAATGTGTTTTCAGTGTTTTTCTGATGGCAGGACATAAAAAAGTGAAAAATCCAAAGACCAGAAATAATAGTGAAGACAAGGCCATTGCAAAAAAGATCAACAAGGAGAACATAGTCCACGTAAATCACGTTTTGGAGAATTCCAAGAAGGAAGGTAAGGATTACGAACGTTATTTGCAAGTATTTGATGCTTACAAATCAAAATTCGTATCCTTGAATTGGATTTTCATGCCTTGATAATTTTTGGTAAAATTGAAAACGAAAGGCTTAAAGTTCATTTTTGCTAGTTTTTCTCCACTTTTCTTGGTTGTGTTGGACTAACAATTTCAAAGATGAGGCAAAGGAGATGGAACAATTGCCACTAGGTGAGTGAAATCATGATAATTTCAATAAAAAATTCCCCTAGTTTTTGCTAGCTTCGAAATAAGGTAAGCCTTCAACTCTAGTGACTTTTTGCTTAAATTGTGGCATTTTCACTTTGAATCTAGTAATTAAAAAGCCTATTATTGTTTAAGGGATTTGTTAATAGGCCTATGCTCTTCACTTTTCAAGTGAATCAAAATGAAAAACCTACCAAGTTCCTTGATTAAAAGAAAGGCTAAGGACTAAACAAGCATTAAATTTGAAGGCCATTGTTTGTGGAGGAAAGTAGAAATACTTGATTCCCATTAGTTTAGAGGGTTTGGTTAATTGAAAATTGTTAATTGTGTTTGGGAGTGAAGGAATAGTAGGGATATCCTCTTCACCTTTTGGTGAATCAAACTCCTAAACATATCTCTTCATTTCATTTATTCACTTCAAATGAACATGCTAGAACTTTAGTGGGATCACCTCTCGAGAATTTGTCTTAACAAGGCCAGTAAGAGGGACAACCCAAAGTGGGACACAATTTCCTTTTCTACAATAATCCAACCCACTATAAAATAAAATGCATTCATCCTTAATGAGGTGAATGAAAAAAGGATATCAAGTATCAAACTTCCTCGAGTAGTCCTTCGTGATTGCGCAAAACTCTAATATACTAGTGGTGGGAAGCCCCTAATTATTGTGGGATGAAACTTGGTATCTCTTTTGAATATAATAATTACTAGTGCCTTGTCAACTTAGAAAGCCTACCTATTTAGAACCATGTTTACGAACCAATTTGACAAATAGGTATATTTCTTGGAGTTACTTATTGTTAAAAACTCGTGATAACATTCAAAAAATTTCAAACAATTTGTGTTTAGAGGGTTAAAAAGACAAGTGTACTTGTGTTTTATTTGTTTGAAGATACATATAACAAGTGAGAAACATCCATTGAAAAATCATCTTACATTTTTAAATATCTTCTTAAAAGAACAATCACCAAATTTGGGGAAAATCAATTTGAATCAAACTTTTGTTGATGCCAGTTTTTACATGATCACATAAATTTTAGATATCCTTACAAGAAAATGGAATTAGCACAACACAGGAAGTCCTCGAATTTATATTTCAAACTCCTTTTATTGAAAATTAAGAACAAGAAGTTAGTCTCTTCTAACTTGTTTGAGGAAAGAGTCGATTCAATGGCTAGAAACAACAAATTTTATGACTATGTTCATGGAGGTAATAATGAAGACCAAGGAGAAACTAACCAAGGAAACCAAGGGCCAAAGGAAACAACTAAAGATAAAGCCAATAGGGTCTCCCAATATCCTGAATTCCTTGAGATAATGGAGAAAATTTTAGAAAGAAATAAGGAAAGATATTTCATTAATTTAGCCCAATCAGGGGTCAAAATTCCTCATGATTACGATACCACCACAGTAAGAAAAGATGAGGAAGAAGAAAATCCACTAGGTGCGATGGATAAACAACTCAAAATGTTCCAAGCACAAATCGACATCATGAAGAAAGCGGCCAAACCAAAACCTTTTTCGATTGAGGTTTTATGCCCATTCCCATTTGATCAGAATTTGGTTATGGTACCTTTCCCACCTAATGTGGTCTTTCCTAGATATGATAAATACATGGGTAAATCAGACCCCCAAGACCATCTAAGAGAATTATGTGCTTTGAGTATAGAATTTATGCATGATACCACCTATTTAATGAGGCTATTTCCAAGAAGCCTAGGAGCTGTTGGGATAGGAAAGATGTAGTACTGAGAGAGGAGGGGTGAATCCGTACCCTCAAAAAAATTACCTAATAACAATATACAATAGTAGCGCTTATCTGACCGACTATATCCATTGTTTGCAACATACATTCAAATTACTTGTAAGTGTAAAGTGCATGTAAACAAAACAATAAAACATTCATGAAAATGTTAACTCATGACTCAAGTATTTTGGTTATGCAGAAACCCTTGTTAAAAACTACGGTGGGGATGACACTACAAATTCTTCACTACTGCAACAAATAAAGTATGCCAGTTAAGGCTACAATGGTGATCACTTATGATGATCTTACCCTGTTAGGAGTAACATAAGATCGATTAGATCTACCTTGTTAAAGGATTTTAGGAACACCCAATAAGTGTGCACTCGGCTAGGAGATTTACAAATGATGGTTAAGTCTACTCTGTCAAGAGATTTACAATCCTATCACAATGGTTAAATTGATAGCAGTAGAATATATGTGAATGACAACTTATGCTTGTCTGAATTATATCTATGAAATAACAAATAGATATCACCTCAATGTGTAGAATATAACTCTTTGTCCTGCTCGGTAGCCTTGTCTGTTTCTGATAAACTAATACTGTCTTTGATAAAATTTCCTATCATGCAAACCCTTGTCTAATCTCTGATGTCCTGTGTGTGACTACTACTTCATGATCTCCTTATCATGATTATATCACAATGACATCTTTTACAATTATATAACAAACTGCTTAGACCTAATTAGGTTTAGAACATCTTAGAAAACCTAAGATCTATGGTGTACCACAATAACCTAGATCTAGTTGTTACATAGGAATCATCACAAAATTAAATGATTACATCCATAATAAATGTGTCTCAATCTTGTTAAAACATTTGTAGATCCATGTAAACTATTTGCATAGATATATGTGCCATTGTTGATTACTATGTTGTTTCTTGAATAACTCGGTAAACACTGCATTCACTGTTCGGTGATTAAACTAATGCTCAATTTGTAGAATGCTTGGTGTTCACTAGCTCAGTGCTCAGTAAATCTTGACACTTGGTAAACATGCTTGGTTAAACCTATATTATGATAAATTGATGTTTTTCCTTGTAACTGCTCGGTGTGAAGGCTTTGTGAGTTCAAACGACTGACTTGTTTAACTCCTTATTTCAACCTTTACCGACTAAATAACTTAGGTTACTGATTGAACTCGTTTGATACTAATGAAAATACTTAATGCTCAAATAGAGATAACAATCTCCCCTTTGGCATTAGTATCAAAACCTTTATGTATATCTACCGAATACAAAATATATACATACTCTCCAAAATTTACTAACTCTTTACAAACTCCCCCTTTGTGCATGCTCTCGGTTATGTAGTGAAATACATAGGCATATACATGATTTCCCCCTTTTTGAAATTAATGCCAAAAAAAAAAATGTACTTACAACTTGTCAAAAATGTGCTGGTGGGTTTTCTACAATGAAGCCAAGAGGTTTTCCCATTCCTCTTTCAAGTTGTCAAGAGCAATGTGCTCTAAACCGACTTGTGCATGCATATCAAAAATATTTTCCAAAACTGATATTTTCGAGGTAGCTATTAATACCTTAGCCTTTTCAATATGTCTTTATATAATCTTTAAGTGTGGAAGCAACTCAGCTTGCAACTTGGTGACTTGGTCACTTATAGTGTCTTCTTGCTTCCTTAAGTTCGATCTCAACTGCCTCAATTCTTAAACTTTGAGTATATGCTTGTGAAAAGCATTAGGCTTGGTTAGAGATGCATTTGGATTGACCAAAAATTCCTCATCTAATTTCTTGATCTTTTCACTGATCTTGGTAGTGAAGGTGTCTATAGTGCATAACTTGAACAAAATTTGTACAATTTTATGAGTAATAGCTTGTAGCTTGGTAATTACCTCAAAAAGTTTCACCTTATTTATAGCCACTTCTTGACTGATTTTCTCGATTGGTTTCTGTGGAATTTTTTCTTCTATCCTCTCTTCAATTCTCTTCTCTGCATCTACATTAGAGGCATTGATATGATTTGTTAGAGATGCAAGTTGATCTAAAATGGGAGTGTCCTCATTAATTGTGATCTATGGAACAACTTGTTGAAGGATGTCTCTAACATCTTCTAAGATCTTCTTGCTCTTGCTTTCCTTCCTCAAATTTTCTTATGTTTCCTTCATCATGTGCAATTCCCCATATTTCCTTAGTTCCTCGGGGTCCAATTATCTTGGGTCACATTCGGGTATCTCTATGATTTCATCTAGTGTGACTAGCCCTTTTCCATGCTTCTTTTTCTCCTATGGTGATGTCTTTACAAATGGAACTAGAGCTTTTACCTTCATGTTTGTTTGTTCTAGCTCAGTTGACACACTCTCTTCCTTTTTCTTCTGCTTGGTGACCCGAGTCTTAGTTGATTGAGTAGGGGCCTCTGTTGTTGTGTCAGTGGTTGTTGTCTTTGTTGTATCTGTCAGCTTGGGGTCTTCCAATGTTTGTATTTCAACCTCTTTTTATTTAGGCTCATTTGGTTCTGTTGTACCTTGTGTACTTTTTCCTTGCTCCCCTTTTGTGTCCTTCTACTTGGGGGTTGAGCCTTTGGGTTCCTTTTGAGAAATGATCTCAACTACTTAAACTAATATGGGAAGGTCACCTGGTATACTACTTGTTGGTGCCTTGGTGGGGGCCGACTCTTTAGTTTGATCTATAGAAATGGTAATGTCCTCATCATCTTGCGCATCATCAGGATCACCGTTTGTGATGTCTTCAATCAGAACATCATTAGTACCTGTTATTATCATATTCTGGGGTGGATCCTGGTAAACTTCCTGATATCTTGCCAAATAGAAATCAATGGAAATGGTTGTGTTTGGCACGTCAATGTCTGATAACTCTATAGGTTCCTTGGTGGCCAAATCAGAATCATTTGAGTGTAGGCCTTTGCCTTTCCTTTTACTTTTTCACTCAGGTATCACAACCAATGCTAACTTATTAGCTTTAGCTTAGGCTTGGAGGATTGAAGTCCATAGTAATTGACTGTTCTCATCTACCTCTTCAAGCTTCCTAACTAATATTTATAGTTCTTTGCTCTTCACTAAGAATCTCTTTGAGTAAAATTTCATCAACTCATTTATTTTAGGAATTGATAGTGTTGGCATTGCCAATATCAAAGAATCTTCCCTCATCTTCTTTTTTTTACTAAGAGCGTATGTCCATCTAGCAAAAATTTTGTCATATAAACTTTTGGGTACATAATTAGAGAATTTGATTGGTACCTTTTTAAATTTTATCATCATTTGGATGATTGCCTCTTCAATCTTCTCTTGGTCCTCGGTAGACATATGTGTATATCAATTCATCTTTGGGTTACTGAGACCTCCAGTCTCTATTATTTTTTCTGCTATCTCATCAATAGATTGGTCTTCATGTACAACAACCTCTAATTGATTTTGGTCTTCTTCTTCATCATCTACATCATCCTTACCTCTTATTAGTTTTCTCCTCTTCTTAGGTGCCTCAGAGGTAGCTTGAGTACCTCTCTTCTTCTTTTGATAAGTATTGGTGGGTTTAGGCCTTTTTATCTTTACAACTCCTTTCTTCAAAGGTGGTGAAGTAGTAATGGTAGATCTTGTTCTAGATCTTGTTTGAACTTCTGCCTGCTTCTTCTTTGAAGTGGTCTTAACCGGTGTAAACTCTATGTCTTTTTTTTTACTCAGTTACCTCTTCATCATATGCAATGTCAGTTAGAAGTAACCGACCCTCGATTTCTACCTCAACCAGAATGTTCTTAGATGCCTCAACATCATCTGCATCTTCTCCAAATTGTTTCATCATTTTATCCATCATTTTTCTTGATTTCTTTGTAACTTTCCCAATAACTAAATCCATTTTATTCTATGTTTTTATTCTTCATAAGTTCTGAAACTAGTAGCTTGAGGATCCTTAGGCTCTTCCAATAAAGCCTTAATTGACCTTGATGCCCGATCAATATCAATCTCATAACCAATTGGTGCTAACCATTTAGTTCTCCATTCTACTGCTTTAATCAATGTATAGTCTATGTCTACTAAGAAACATATATCATGTTCATACTCCTCGACCAATTGACTCCTTATCCTGCTTCTTGCATTCATTATTTCTTTGAATTATTCAAAGTAAACATCCATTATGCTCACAAAGTTCTCACCTAAACTTTGTATCAAATCATTGATTTGTAGAGTCATTGGCTTGTTGGTTGTCCAATTTACATTACCAATGGAAGGGAAAAAGTTTTGCACATAAAAGAATATGAAAAGTAACAGTGATCCAAACTTACATGTGTTTATCTTTACTGACTGAATTGTCCTCATGTTCTCTTCAACCTGTTTCAGTAACAACTCAACAAGATCCAACTAAAATCCCTTTTTCACAATTTTGTAAGCTAAATCTACAGCTCCACACTGTACATTGATAGGTTTGCTGGATTGAAAGATTTTGATGCCTATGGCATATGCATTGAACTTGGTTTTGGGATCAATGATAGTGTTAATTTTCATTCCTCTTCCATCCCATTCAGCTCCAGTATCTTTTACTATCTTGTTTCTCGATGCACTCCTCAGTGCTTTCACTTTGTCAGTTGTAGGATAACCAGTTACTGCATGAATGATGTCCTTAGTGACTTTTAAGGGATCATCCAACCAAATTTTTCCATCATGAAAATGGATTCAAACTATTCTTATCCATTCATTTTTAAATACCCTTGGGAAATGTAGGGCATTAACCAAACCCTTAAGCTCTAGATGTGTGTGATCATCCTTGAGTTTCCCATCAACACTTAGCTCTTAAAAATTAGATTGGAGCTCAAAGTAACCTACCTCTCCAATTTTCAATGTATGTAGGCATGTATGTCCTTGACTAGCAAAACCCTAGGTGGAATGCTTGAGAAAGCTCCGGTCTTGTCAATTTGCGAAGCAACTTCAGGATGAAGCTTGTACTTCGACTCGTTACATGTAACAAACATTATCAACTTCACATCCATCTTAGTTTCAGCCTTAGATTTGTCAAATTTTGATGTGAATGCCATTTTTCTACAATTTAGGGCTTCAGGAAATAGCAGTGAAATAACTTGGTGATAATAGCATTTACTCGTAACAGTGATGAATCTGCTTGAAATCCTTCAAATCTTTGTTCAATCAATCTGAAAATCCTTCGCTCAAATTCTCTATAGAAATATCTTAGCTCTCTGTGTTCACAATGTGAAAAATAAGCTAAGTCCATCATGTATTTATAGCACTTTCCAAATTCCCGCTCAAATGTTTCACAATAAATGCTTGATGTAACATGGATCAGTAACAACAGTCATGCTCAGTTTATACTTTGAAATATCCATAACTTGGTTAACACATAAAACATTACTCAGTCAATATTATGACTCGGTTAACCTTGCCAATAGTTACTAACTAGCAAATTCTCACTTGGTCTAGCATATACCGACTGTAAACACTTAAAGTTAAAATTATATGAAACCATAGTGCATATTAATTCATGCAGATTTGGTATGTGAACACTTGATATAAGGAACTATATGTAAGATATAACCAATTAGAATTTATAGTTCCATACATACCTTTTCAACTTAGGTGGAGGTGGCAATGTCACCCAATCCAATGGACGAGGTGTCACCGATTGCATTGCTTGACTCAGTATTATCACCTGATGGTTTTCTCCACATAGTGTTTCTTATCCTCATGATATCTTCAATTATATTTCCATTCTCATAAGTTTTTATTTTTGGTGCTCGGTCTCTGAAATCTTTACTTAGATGATTGACCTCATGACAATGTAAACATGCCATACCAGAGTTTGTCCAGTTGTGAGATCTGCCTCTCCAGTCCTTTCTCATGCAGTTAGCTACAATATGTCCATATCTTTCACATATTGTACAACTAACCCATGTGTTATAATCCCAAATATAAGCATTACCTTGCCTTCTCGGTTGATAGGTCTTGTTTTATCCTTTCGGTGTCCAGACTTTCTTCATCTTAGTTATGCATTCTTCTGATGTATGTCCATGCATGTTACAAGTGCAACAATGTTTCTCCATGTAGGGTTTGTTAGGAGTCCTATTCAACTTATATCTACACTCATGTGCCTGATGTCCATACTTGTTACAACCATAACAATGACCATTAAACTTAGGATTGGTTTTAGGATTACCTGTAGCTTTACTCCTGCAAACATTTTCTATGTGGCCTGGTTTACCATAATGATAACATGATAATTTCTTTGGTCTTTGATTTGTGTAGGCATTCATATGTTCAGCTTGTTTTGATGATTCTCCTTTCTTGGTGTAGCCTAATCCAGTAGTACTCCGAAGTCCTCTTTGACTAATAAAAAATTCATCAATTTTCTTGGAACTATCTGTTAGGAATGGGAACACTGGGAGGGGGGGGGTGAATCAGTGTTCACTGTATTTTATCTTTTTACTTTAATCTTTATACTGAACTTAAATGCTTAAATATTGAATTAAAAATTCACATAAACATGAAACATGAAATCAACACATGACACCAATATTGTTACGGGGAAACCCAAATAGGTAAAAACCCTGGTGGGAATTGACACCCACTAATATTCTGTACTAGTGTTTTGTGATCCTTGTTAGAAGATCCTTAACCCTGTTAGGAGTTTCTTTACAATTCTTTAAGTATAGTAGACCTTGTCAAGGGTCAGACCCTGTTAGGAGTCTTTTACAATAGTCCCTATTAGGGGAGTGGATGCACTATCCTAGAGCTCACTACTCAAGTGGTGAAGGCTACAACCTTCTGATCTTAGATACACACTATATCTATAGGATGAACTGTCATTGTGACACTGCTTGTCAGATCAATTCCTTTGATGCGCTGATGCTTTGACCTCTTGCAAAGCTCTAATACATCTTATATTGTCTTCGCACACTTATGATCTACTTATCACAACTATATCTTGACTTCCATACCGAATACAATGGGCACATCTTATATTTATACGTGCATACAAAATAAACAACTAGGTCAGCCCTTAAACCTATTACATACAATGCTTCCAAATGAATTGGCTTAAGCGTGTTTACAATCAAAAAAGTATACATGTCGGCAACCTAATTACAATAGGTGCATAGCCTTTACAACATTAGAATATAATCACAACACAAGATGATAACTGTCGGTTGCTTGCTCTGTTCTTCACTGGCACACATTGGCTGTGCAACTTCAACTGACTGTATCTTTCTCATCCTTGCATATCTAATTATGCGCTCATAGACTAAGCATGAGTATAGTCTAACCAACTTAAATTCTAGGGTGCATACCATAATTCTTCTATACGCACGTGCGCTGATGCTCTCAGCTGTAGGAAATCTGTACACTATCCAGTCTTCAACACTTAACCAATTTCTTATCTCCTCATCAAGTGTGCTGACTCTAAACTACTATATGACTTTGTTGCCATAATGACAACACTATATGAAGTCATATACATCAGTATAGCCAACTTGCCAACACTATCTTCAACTTTCTTAATCATTTCATTATGTTGTTGCTGCATCTTCACTTCATTTTTTTGTCTCTCATTTTCTTCTCTGAGTTCACCGATGTCTTCCAGTTTCCTTGTAAGCTCACTATTTACTTGACTGACTTCCTAGCTTATAAAAACCATTTGATTAGATATTTCAAAGTGATGCTCGGTAAGTCTCAGTATCTCAGGTTCTTTCTCTTGTAGTTTCTTAGTCATTTGTATTCTGTCTTCAAAAACCAAGTTTCTCTCTTGTTCAGCTTGCCTAACATTGTTCATGACATCAATAATTCTCACCATTTGTGCTTCTTGTCTGATCTATAAGGCTTTAACTTGTTTAGTAAGATGAAGATTTTTCTTAGATAAATCAGATATTCCTCCTTTAGATATTTTAGATATACTGCTTGAACCAGATTCAGTTGACTCAAATGGATCATCAATATCTTCTTCATGATAATCAGTTTCACTGTACCAAATAGCCATATCTTTTATCTGAATCAGTAACTTCTTCAATTCATCTCTTTCTTACTTATATTGTTCAATGAAGATTTGCATCTGTATCTTTTGATTCTCAATAGTCTTTCCCAACTTGTATCTTTCCATCCTGAGATCTTTCCTCTTCAGTGGTTAAACTTCCTTAATAAGAGATCTAGCTCTGATGCCAATTGTTTGGATAGGAAAGATATAGTACTGAGAGGGGAGGGGTGAATTAGTACCCTAAAAAATATTCACCAAATAACAATTTGTAATAGTAGTGCTCATCTAACTGACTGTATCCATTATTTGTAACATACATTCAAATAACTTGTAAGTGTAAAGTGAATGTAAATAAAATAATAAAAAATTCATGAAAATGTTAACTCATGACTCAAGTATTTTGGTTACGCAGAAACCCTTGTTAGAATGTAAAAACTGTGGTGGGGATGACACCCACAAATTCTTCACTATGCAGTAAATAAAGTATGTTGGTTAAGGATACAATGGTGATCACTTCTGATGATCTTACCCTGTTAGGAGTAACATAAGATTGATTAGATCTACCTTGTTAAAGGATTTTAGAAACACCCAATAAGTGTGCACTCAGTTAGGAGATTTACAAAAGATGGTTAAGTCTACTCTGTCAAGAGAATTACAATCCTGTTACAATGGTTAAATTGATAACAGTAGAATATCTATGAATGAAAAATTATGCTTGTCTAAATCAGATCTATGAAATAACAAATAAATATCACCTCAATCTGTAGAATATAACTCTATGTCCTACTCAGTAGCCTTGTTTGTTTCTGATAAACTAATACTGTCTCTGATAAAATTTCCTGTCATGCAAACCCTTTTCTGATCTGAGATCTCCTGTGTGTGGCTACTTGTCTATTATATAATTGTAAATGAAATCTTTTACAATTATATAACAAATTTCTTAGACTTAATTAGGTTTACAACATCTTAGAAAACCTAAGATCTACGGTGTACAAAAATAACCTAGATCTAGCTGTTACATAGGAATCACAATAAAATTAAATAATTAAATCCATAATAAATGTGTCTCTATCTTGGTAAAATGTTTGTAGATCCATGTAAACTATTTGCATAGATATATGTGCCATTGTTGATTACTATGTTGTTTCCTGAATAACTCGGTAAACACTGCATTCGTTGTTCGGTGATTAAATTGATGCTCGATGTGTAGAATGATCGGTGTTCACTAGCTCAGTGCTCGATAAATCCTGACGCTTGGTAAACATGCTTGGTAAATCTTGACGCCCATACTTATGACACCATAAATTCCTTAAGTGGTTGTGAAAATATGATTAATGTGATTGTGGTAAAGGAAAAACAAAAGGAAGAAGTATCTAATGTTGTGACTAGGGGAAAGCATAAAAAATTACCTTATAGGAGGTGCCCCTAGAATCATCCTACCTAATCAAACATCACATTCTTCTAAACAATATAATTTGGTAGATCAACTCCGACGAACCACTGCGCAAATTTCCATTTTGGAGTTGCTCAAACTTTCACCTACTCACAAAGAGATTTTGGAAAAGGCCCTTGTTGAAACCAATGTACCTTTGAATTTGGATGCAGATAAATTTTAAAATATGGTAGGACACCTTGTTGCACCTCATTGTTTATCCTTTTTTGAGAAAGATAACATGTCCTTAAATAATCCAAAAAACTTGTCATTGCTGATGCAGTCAAGGTTGGGGAATCCAATGAAGGACTGACCGACCTTGCAACCAAACCAATACGCAATAGAAATACACAACAATAACAACAGATCGATATAGAATAGAAATATTTATTCATCAAATCATAGATTACATGCAATGTGCCAGGCTGTAAGGCCTTCCCGATTATGGCCAGATACAAAGCAAGTAATAGTCTGCAAGATCTCACAGGATCCAATCTTTTCTACAACATCAGTATTTGGCTAGCCCAGGTCTACAACACACAAAACATTGGTAGAAACCTAGAAAAGATCTAAACTTCCAAGCAATCTTCCTGTTCCTAAGCTCGCAGGCTACTAACTTCCACCACCAATCTCCTCTCCTAAAAAACTACCCAAGCATCCTATAAATACTGATTCCCAACCACAAGTCGGCTAATGAAACAATTAACCCTCACAAACAAATATTAAATGCCAAAACATCAGTCAACTCTCAAATAGCCTTAAAAATAAAATAAACACTCCAAGATGGCCCCAAACGGTCATCAAATTTGCATAGAAGAATGCAACATGCTAGATCTAGGTCCCCACATGTCCAATGGTCAATCCATAACTCAAGGAGTGTGACCCAAATTAACAGAACTAGTCGGCCAAGCTGATCCATCCAAACAAACCAAGTTGGTAAGCAAGAACACCGAACAACAAAGAAATAACCAAGCACTAGTCAACCGACCACGCCAAGCATGACCGAGCAATGCAGTTATCACCGAGCACCAGTGAATCGATGCCTTCAGACCGAGCATTCTTCAGAGATCAAGCACCTCGGTAACCACAAAAATTGAGCAACCAGTCTCTCAAACCGAGCAAGTACTCCACCAAACCAAGATCAAAACTAACAATCTACCTTCAAAGACAAACATATTTTTGGTTGATATAGGATTGCCAAGAATCCTAGGATGCTCCTGCATCAATTGCATATCAAGGTATTAATCCATAAGCATAGAATTAAGAGAGTCCTCATTGATGGAGGAGCTGGCCTAAATATCTGCACTTTAAACCTTGTTAAAGCCTTAGGATAGTTTGAGGAAGCTATAGACCCTAAGAAAAAAATAACTATTAAATCTTATGATGATGAAGAAAGGGCTTCTAAAGGAATAATAGTACTCCCCATTCGAGTAGTTCCTATGAAAAAAGAGACCATTTGTCAAGTCTTAGATCTAAAATTGACCTATAATATCCTATTAGGAAGGCCATGGATACACGAAATGCAAGCAGTACCCTCAACATACCATCAATGCTTGAAATTTTTGTATATGGGACAATAAGTCATGGTGAGTGGAGATTTAAATCCATTTCAATATTGTAATAACATTAAAACCCATATATGATTCATTGGTCCCACATAATGTAGAAGGATCTATATTGATAAGGATAGAACAAGGACAAATTTAAAAGGATCTTCCATCCTTAAAAGGCAAAGAAAAGGTATAGGAAGAAGACATGGTTGTTGAAAATCATCAAATTCCCACTAACTTAGTTACCTAGACTAAGAGAAAAGAGAAAGTTAGTGAGGAAAGTGCTAATGAAGAAGAAAAAGACCAAGCAAAATCTACCCAATTACACACCAAGGAGGCTCATTACCAAAAAATGGATACCATGGTGAAGAAATTTGAGAAACAATGCAAAATCAAACAAAAAGGTGTGGGTGAATATTCTTTATCTATGATGGATCTACCCTTATCTCCAAAGTCCCATGGAAAACCCTCTAGCCTACATACACCTCATAAATACAATGACCATTTTGTAAGGTCTAGTTCTTCTTCATCCATGGAGGAAGAGGATAATGAAATTCTAAAATGGCTATATAAAGATGATGATTCAAGTGCTCATGAGAAATGAATCCAAAACATTAGTATTCCTACTCATCAATATGGAAAAGGTTTTCAAATAATGCAAAAAATGGGTTATAAAGGACAAGGACCTTTGGGTACAAGAAATGAGGGGTTAATTGAGCCCATTGAAATGTCTTGGAGGGATAGCAAGGAGAAATATGGATTGGGGTATCTTGAACAAGGATACACTCAAAAGAGACATCCCATGTTTTATGACCAGATTCTACAATTAGGCTCACAAAGTGATGAAGATTCAAACAAGTGGGAATGGGATTCATTGTCAAGTGAATCGTGCTAGGATGTAGTTCACACTTATGCTCCTAACAAAGGTAAAGAACAAGAGGTAACTTCAGGATCCAATTCTAATCAAGCTTTGAGTTCTAATTAAGAGGCTCAAAGAAATGCTCCAAATCAAGAAGAGGAAGACTCTCAATGGGTAGGAGAACCCTATGTACCATCATGGCTACCTACAATAGAAGGATCTAGAAATAGGTTTAATCCAAGATATTTTTACCCATTAGAAACCCAAGAGGATTCAAGTGAGGAGGATTTTGACCTAAGTTCTCTAGAACACTTAGAAGAAGCGCATGTTATAGATTTAAGTGATACAATGTTTGAACCTTCCAATGAGGTCATGTCCTTAAGTCCCGTCGAGCCAAACCAAAACATTGATCCCTTATCCCTTTTTTATCCTGAACTCATTGAATGGGATTTTCTAGAACCCACTATCCTTCCCACATTCTTGAATGAAAAATTGGTGTCCCAATACCTAAATGTGGTTGAAACTTCTTATACCAATGAATATCAAGAAGAAGTGATGAAGGGAAGTATCCAATCTCTCAGTTTGGAAATAAGAGAAAAAAATAAAAAAATAAAAAATTGAAAGAATCTAATGGTGAAAACCACAAAGTGGCAACATTAGATCAAAAAGAGAAAGAAACAAAGAATGTTTCCAAAGGTGAAAACCCAATAGAGGAAACTAAGGAAGAGAGGTTGGATACTTTTCTCGAACACTACGAGGAAAGGTCACCTATTTTGATAGAACCAACATAGAAAAACAACATTGGATCAGAATCAGAACCAAGGGTTATACATCTAGAAATGTCCTTATCAAGTGAAGAAAAAGAGGAGTTCATAAAATTATTCAAGGAGAGACAAGTAAATTTTGCATGGTCATATGATGATATGCCTAGACTAGATCCAAACTTGATAATGCATCATTTAAATATCAAAGAAGGAATAAGACCAGTTAAACAAAAATTGAGGAAAATACACCCACACATAGCACTTCTTGTCAAAGTGGAATTAAAAAAGTTACTAAAAGTGGGATTCATAAGAGCCATCAACTATGCCGAGTGGATATCAAACATTGTGCCTATTTCAAAAGAAGACAAGTCTATTAGAATTTTCACAGACTTCAGAGATCTCAACCTCACATGTCTGAAGGATGACTTTCCTTTACCAAGCATAGACGCTATAGTGGATTTGACAACGGGTTACTCAATGTTCTCTCTCATGGATGGATTTAGTGGCTACAATCAGATTAAAATCGCACTTGAAGATCAAGATAAAACAACTTTCACATGTGCATGGGGGACATTTTTCTAGAATGTTATGCCCTTTGGTCTTAAAAATGTAGGAGAAACCTATCAACGAGCCATGACTACCATATTCCATGATATGATGCATAAATTTATAGAAGATTATGTGGATGACATACTTGCAAAATCCCTCTAAAGGGAAGAACATCTACCTATTCTAGAGAATATATTCACAAAGTTGGATTAGTTCAAAGTAATACTCAATCCAAAGAAATGTGCCTTTGGGGTACAATTAGGAAAGTTGCTAGGGTACATAGTTTCGGTTAAAGGAATAGAGGTAGACCCTGTGAAATTCAAAGCAATAATGGAAATGAGGGCACCTAGAAATGTAAGCTAAATGAGATCACTCCAAGGGGGAAATCAATCAATCAGAAGGTTCATATCACAACTAGCAGAAAAGTGTCATTCTTTTAATCAACTCCTTCACAAGTACACAATATTTAGATGGGATGATAAGTGTGAAGAAGCTTTCACATTACTTAAAAATTACCTAATGAATCCACCTACTTTGATGCCACCAATCATAGGAAAGCCCTTGATTTTGTACATTTCGGTGACAAAACATGCTTTAGAGGCACTCTTGGCACAAGAGGATGAAAATGGAAAAGAAAAGGCCATTTATTACATAAGCAGAACCTTGGTAAAATATGAGTTGAATTACAACTTTATAGAAAGAACATATTTGGTGGTATTTTTTGCTCCCCAAAAACTAAGACATTATATGTTTTCTCATAAGATCAGACACAACAAAAATTGATCCACTAGAGTACCTCTTAAGCAAAACAACTTTGTCAAGAAGATTGGCCAAATGGGTCATGGTGTTGAGCGAATTTGATATAGAGTATGTGGATAGAAAGGAAATCAAAGGCCAAGTGATAGTAGACCAGCTAGTGGAGGCACCATTAGAAGATGAACATCCTATTCAAGTAGAATTTCTAGATTCCAAGATAATCAATGTAGAAGCAAAAACATGGAAATTATACTTTGATGGCTCTTATACCCAACATTGCTCAGGAGCAGGGATATTATTGATTACTCCCCAATGATCAAAAATCCCTAAATCATAAAAGCTACTATTTCCATGTACAAACAATATAGTTGAATATGAGGCATTAGTCATTGGCATCAAATTGGCCTTAGAATGGAAGGTGACAAAATTGTAGATATATGAGGATTCTCAATTAGTCATTAATCGGATAAATGAAAAGTATCAAAACAAAGATGATAAGTTGATACCTTATAAAAATATGATAGAAGATCTCAAAAATTATTTCACATTGATCATATTTGAGCAAGTGCTGAGAGACAAGAACAAAGCAGTAGATGCCATGGCTACATTGGCTTCACTCATCTAAATGCCAGACCAAAGCGCAAGATATGAATTCTTGGTAGAAGAAGTGGGACAACCTACATTTGACCCTTGCCATCCCCACACCATTTTCTTATTAGTGGGACATGAATCACCCTAGTATGGATCCATTTATATGTACCTAAAAGACCAAACTTTACCCATGGACCAAACCCAAAACTAGAAAAGAAACTTCATAAGACAAGCCTCTCGTTACACCCTTGTATCCGACACATTGTATCCTAAATGTCTAGATGTAATACTTTTTGTTGGCATGTGATGTTTTTGAGTACTGAGAATCACTTAAGGGTTATCATTCATGGCAACACTTATGATGGAGTGATCGCATGTTCTGGAGATTACCATTGGAGTCACAACCATGAAAATGACTAAGTCCATAATCAGGAAAAAAGGGTACAGTGCCACAGTTTTGGATAGTGGTGAAGACATACAAGGTATTATGGCTTTCGAAGTTAACTGGAGGTATTTTGGGATATGCACATGCTTCAGTTAAGATCGCATGAGTTTTGGATATCTGATGTGTGAGATATAGTGTTCGGAAGGTATGCGAAGACAGTAAAATAGTATATCAGGGTACATGAACAATTGTGAAGATTAAGGAGTGCATAATAGATATGGTAACGTGCTAAGACAAGTAAGAAAAGTGTTTTGTATACCCCTAACAGGGTTTTTGTAATCCTTTAACAAGGAAATGTACTATGTAACAATCAGCTCCTAACAGGGCTAGATCTCCTAATAGGGACATTATATTTTAGTGCATATTTGTGGGTACCATCCCCACTGGGGTTTTCCCTTTGGCTAGGGTTTCCTCGAGAACAAATCATGGTGTCATGAGTAATGTGTTATGCTTGTATGTTCTTTTCATTTTTGCATTACTTTGGATTATTTATAATTGTTTGAAGTTGAAATCAAAGTTCTGTAATACTAATTCACCCCCTCTCAGTATTACATAGTCCTAACAATTGGTATTAGAGCATTTGGCCCTTTGAGAGAAAGCTTAACAGCTTAAGGGAGATCCGAATGGATTCAGAAGATTTGCAAGTGAAATTTGAAGCTACGCTTGAAGATCTGGATAAGATGAAAGCTGAAAATGGCGAATTAAAATTCAAATTAAGAAGAGTAGAAGGTTTCATGAGGAAACTTAAAGAATAGCTTGTGACTGTAAAAGATCAGAGACAAGACCTTATGGAGAAAATCAAAGAAGGTTCTGACAATGATACATCAGACAAAGTAAAGAAGTTGGAGCAAGAAAAAGAACAAATCAATCTCTTAATGGTCAAGGAGATTCAACATGAAAAGGATGAAAGGAAAAAAGTTGAAGAGTCACTGAAAGAAGCTAACCTACAGATAGAAAATATGAAGACTAAACTTGACCACTACAAAGATAAATATCAGGAATTAAATAATTACAATCAGATCATCAAAGGTGAACTCACTCAAGCCATACTACACATTGAGGAGTTACACATAAGCAATGACAAGAGTGATGAACCAAGAACATAACAAAAATCTAAAGGAGACATGAATGGACCCAATGAAGCTGGAAGTTCAAAAACTCAAGAAGAACCGAAAGAAGCCAAGAATGAGGAAATACCTATTCCTAATGAAAGGCCTACAAATGAAGATCCTAGAGAACAGTACAGACCCTTCAGAGGCAGATGTTTTAGATGCAACAAAGTTGGACACATGAAAAGAGATTGCATAAGTAAAGGTAACTCTAAATCCTTTACCAACTATTGTTTTAATTGATATGAGTATGGACACAAGAAAGAAAATTGTAGAAAACCTGAACAATTTAGGCATAAGCAAGACTATATCAGAGAAGAAACTGAAGCCAAGATTACATGTCAAAAATGTAATAACTTTGGGCACACAATAAGGTACTGTAAGCTACAGACCAGTCAAGACAGAAGAAGACCACCCATCTGTTACAAATGTAATAATCTAGGTCACATTGGAAAGTTTTGTAGATACAATGGGGATGACAACAGAAGAGGACCAAGGAGATCTAATGAACTAGAAGCACCACCACCTATAGTCATAAGGAAGAATATCAGTGAAAGTGGTCAAAGCCTAAATGATTACATAAATGAAAACAAGAAATCAAAGGATGAGAAGACATGGCAAGTAAAAGTTCTAAATAAGGTAGTGGTTTAGGGAGAGATAGCTTATGATGCTATGTCTCTGCATGATGAATTCTTTGAGGCATTAGCCTAGAAGGCCTCATGGCCTCATGGGGAGCATTGGATACAAAAAACATAAATTATCCAGCCCTTGTATAAGTGGAGTAAGCTCATGCGAGCTTAGATATGAGGTTTTCAGATGTTTTGGAATCTGTGGATTAGATCGCAACACTTGAAGATTCATCTTCTATGTTCACAATTTTTGCACTGACTAAATGGTATGCGAAGTTGACCTACCTATGTTTAATGTACACACTCAACTTGTGAAGGATAAAAGACTTGAGGGATTTAATTTACACACCATTTGTTGATCAATGATTAAGGATAGAAGAAGTGTGAAAGTAGAGTAGTAATCAAGTTGAGTGATATTGCGTTCACATGAAATCAAACATTAGATTCAAGTGTTTAAGGTATTTAGACCTAATCTTTCACAGTAATCATGGATGCACCAGTGATATATGATGTTGTAGATAGAACTAGGTATAAATTCAAGCGGCATCCATACAAATCCTATGAGGATGATCTGGAGGGAGTGTTTTCTCATACTCCTGTAGGTGTATTACACGTAGAAGATATTAGGGAATACATTCACTACAAGTATGAAACCATTGGGGATGTTAACATCTATAGTGAATTAGACAGTATGATAGAAGCTGGCAGATCCTTGGTAGAAGAATTCAAAAACCTAAAAGATCAATCAATCCTTAAGTTAACCCGTCTCATAGAATTGTCAAAGGTCGAATGGTTTAAGATCATTCTTAGTAGAATTCATGACCAGTTCTTGTGGATTGGTGAGAAATCAGTAAAGATCTGTGCGCAGATGATTCATGAGATCACATGCCTTGATAATTAAGGATCCCTACCTTTGGTTGAGAAAAACCTAAAGAAACAGGTAGAAACCCTAACTCATTCTAAATGGGATAAGAGAGGGATGCTAGTTAATGATATATATCTACAAGATGTTAGATTGATAGCAATGTTGCTAGGGTACAAATTATTTCACAGTAGCAGATCAAACTCTATTTCTTCTAGAGTTATCATGATGGCCCATACAATGGTTAAGGAAAACAAACAATATAACCTTTGCGAAGTGCTGGCACAATAGTTTCTAGATAATATTAAGGTTATTAAGAAAGACAAATCCAAAGTGTTTAGGTTTGGATCAAAACTAGTTCACATGTATATTCATGTCATTCATAACTTTCCTGGCATGCATCCCAGAGCATGGAAGAATGATGTACCCACTAGAATTCAAATATCAGAAAGCTATAGAAGTTAGAAGAAGGATTGGGTAGATGGAGAGTTATTTGCTATGATAAAGATACTACAAAGGTAGATGAAAGAAAGGTACAGGATACCAAAAGAGTTAGTGGAAAAATATGAAGACACCATATGTTTCATGGTTGAAATAGATTGTGTTTGATTTGAGGCAGTTGAGCCTATAACCAAGTGGTGTTATCCCATGGGGTATGCAGTAAGTGCTGAAGTACTAACCATGCAAGTAGTGCATGTACTTGCAGTAGAAAAGGACACTACCCAAGAAAGATGGGGTACTTATAGAGAGAAGTATGAGAAAGTGAGAGAAGAACAGGAAAAGGTAACAAGGAAAAGAAAGGTCTAAAAAATTATTGAAGACATTATTGCGAAGGTGGGAATCACTAAGGAGTAGTTAAAGAACATAAGAGCTAAAATGGAGGCATCTTCTAGCATAGCTATTGATGCACCTAATCCTTTTATGGAAGAGAAATCAGTAGTTCCTACTATTACCATTACTATGAGAAAGAAGAAGAAATTCAAGAAGTTATGCCTGCAGCCACCCCTAGAAGATCTTCTAGGACAGGTAAGCAGATCAGTCCAAATGAAAAAGAGACAGAAGAAAAGAGGAAGAAAAAGGAAGAGAAGACAATAGAAAAATGGGAAGAGAAAGTGGTTCAAAAGAGTCCATAATATTTGTGGAAACTAGATATGAAAGAACTATAGAAAAGGGTTATTAAAGATGGAAATCTGACATCAATAAACAAATACTATGAGAGATAGAGCCTTGATGATCAAGAAATCATTGAGCATTTATTAGTCTTTAAAAAGAATTTGTTGGAAATAGAAGCTAGTATTCCCAAAGATCTATACAACAAGCTATAAATTAGGAAACAGTTAGCACATTTAGAAGATGAGAACATAAGGAACAAAAAAATTGATGATATGTTTCTAGTTGTGTCTATTTAGGAAAGAGAAAGAATCATAAAGGCACTAAAACCTATTCTAAGAACAAAGACTAGACTAGTCAATATCATAGCTAGAAGATATGATGAAGTAATTGATGATACCCAAAAGGCATTAGACCAATTTCTAATGAATAATATGCCTAAAAAGGTGTTACCTCCTAAGATTTCTAAATGTATGTCCTTGGGTTTAGGAGATATCTCACAAGCAGTTGATAAGAGTGCTCAAGTTGACTTGCAACTAGACTTCTTTGTCACTGGTGTGCCTGTTAGCCTTGACACTTCGCAGGATATAAATGATCCATTCATGGACAAGATGGAAAGTGTGATGGAGGTTGAAGATCAGGAACAGATAGAAGAAAGAAAATCAAAAGAGAAACTAGAAGAAAGAATACAAGAGAAGGAGTTACAACAAGAAGAACATCAAGAAAAAAAACCTAAGTCAAAGAAAACCATTGAAATCAGACTGGATTCATCTCTATTGTTGGCAAGTGTGGCCAAACCAATAAGTTCTGATGTGGACAACATGGATGAAGATGAACCGATGAGACTCTCATTCATGGCCTTTGCTAAAGCTAAGGAAAGATCAGCCCAGAAAGGAGATAAAAGAGCAAAGATAATGGGCAGGGCTGTAGAGATAGTAAATAAACTACTACCCTCACCAGTTATCCTAAAAGATAAGGATGAGATTGAGAATCTTACTATAGTATTGGATGGCTTTGATAGTCACTTTGAATCATTGCTAAAAAGATTAGAGGAGGAGGCTGAAAGAAAATTCTTGGAGAAGAAGTTGAGCAAAGTTCACAAGTCCATTTCTGTTGGAAACTGCAATTGAAGCAATTGTTGTATTGTCATTGATGTCAAACCTTAACTGGTAAGACTGTTACTATTTAAGAAAGTACTATATCTATTTGATTGTTGAGAAGGATGTGGGAAAGGTTGATAACAATAGCACCTAAGGAAAGGTTGAGTTATCTTGATACTTAAATGGGTACTTGATTATGTGGCACAATGATAAGAAAATGTATTGTTTATCTAAGTAAGAATGAAGACTAAACAAGTAGGCTTAACTGAGCAAAAGTGAAGAAATCTAGTTTAAGCTGAGTGATGTTAGTGTCGACTGAGCTAGTATATGCCGAGTAAATTTAGTGTTGACTGAACATCAGTTAATTGCCGAGGAAGATAGTATTAGCCGAGGAAATAGTTTTAGTGGTGACCGAGCTTTCCAGTGAAGACTGAGGAGTTGAACATAGTATTGACCGAGTGTCAATAATTTACATTTGAGGAAGAATTCAAATTCCTAGCCAACATAGTTGAATTCTTGGATTATGTAAAGCGTGCTTACTTTATTTATTGATTGTATGGAAGCATTTAATGCACTGTAAAATGTTTTATTGTAAATCTATTAAGAGATTTGAGATGTTTCTAGAAGGATAGACAAAGAACATAAAGTTGGAAGGATTTGATGAATCTGACCTAACCCTAAGATCTACGGAGGAGATTAAGTAGAAAAAGTTGTATTGACCTAATTGAGGAAGTACTAAGGAAACCTAAGCATGAGGTTGAATGAGAGAGGATGCTGGAGGTGTTGTTGATGTTATTGACTGTATAAGAAGAAAAGGCTGAAGGAGAAGTGTTGTGATTGGTTGAAGGGATTTCCGAGCAGATCAGTGATGGAGATGGAAATGAATCACAATCAATAAGCCAACATATGTGTACGAAATTGGATCTGATATTTACAAAGTGAGTTGTATGTTTTTAGATCAATATTATTGTTACTTTATAACCATTGTATCAGTCAAAATCCTTTTAACCAAGGTTGACCTAACAATCATTTGTATAAATCCTTTGAACAAGGTTGCATTCTAATGGAATGCATGTAAGTCCTATAATAAGGCACACTTTTAATAGAGTGGTTTAAATCCTTTAACTGGATCACACCCGATAGTGTGTTTGTAACCTTTGACAGGGTTGGCTTTTCATAGAGCTCACTTCAGAAGAGTGAAAATATCAATAACATGTTACAATGTGGTTTTTCCCAAATTGGGTTTCCACTATAAATCCTAGTGTTAATACTTGTGTGAATGTTTTGGTTTGAACATTTCTATGTTTTGCAAGTTAGATACTATTGGATAGTGGACTACACTGTTATATGTTTCTATTTTGTATTCAGTAATGACCGAGTAGCTGTTGGTTGTTAGATTTGATTTGTTGAAAAGTTTTGAAAGTTTATTTGTACATCTGGACTTGAGAACAACTGATTCGCCCCCCCTCTTTGTTATTATAAATCATATTGTGTGTGAGTGATTTACACCTTCATGAAATAACAAGATTTAAAAGACAATTACACTATTCAAAGCAAACTAATCTAAATAATGCACAATTAATCTAAATATCTCATGGATCTCTAAAATAAAGTGGTAAATGAGGCTCTCAGCTATGATCCTCACTAGTGACACTCTAAAGATGAGAATTAAGCTATATGATATGCAAATTTAGATCTATTCTATCAAATTCTAGCTCTATTTGATGAACAATCTACTATGATCAAAGCAATTTAAGCTAATTAGCAATGAAAAATGATAAGTGAGTGATGTGGATGAAAATTGCAAGAGCTTTGCTACAATTCAAAGATATGGAGTGGATGAATTATGCTTCTAAATGCCTTCAATATATAAGATTTTCCCAAGGGTAGGGGGTAGAGTGAGATAACCATGGTTATGCTTGGGTAAGGTCAATTGGCTTTGCTTTGTCCATAAATGGGGGGACAATCATTTAAATGGTTTCAAAAGGCTGGACCATTTCAACAAAAGTGAGTGATTTGTGTCCAATTTGTCTCCTTTTTGCTTTGTTGAGGGAAATTAGTATTTATTAATTAATTAAAGTAATTAAATTTAGCCATGAAGGGTAAGATGTTCATTTTGATTTTTGCTTTCAACAACTATGTCATTAATTGAATTTAATCAATTTCATAGTGTTTTTCCCCTTTTCAAGCTTTATTTAATCATTTAATTGAATTTTCCTTTGATTTGAATTGCTTTTGTTCCATTTATTGATTTTTCGTGCTATTTTGATGATTTGTTGCACCTTTTTATTGATTTAAACCTTTTGCCAATTTTTCGTGTCTACACATATTAACACATTTCATGGGACTTAGGCATTCTAAAGGCTACCACTCTTAAAGCCAAGAGTTGTGTAGCACAAGGCAGGAAACTATACAGCTACTGCATAAATTCCTGCAGACATCTGAAAAATGTTGAGGAGGCCATAGCCAAAGAGAGGAAAAATCTTGACAGTATAATGGACAGTTGTGAATCTTCTTCACAAAATATCGGAGAGATATACAAGGAAACATCCAGGCTACTGGAGAAAATAAGAGTACTGGAAATGGAGAGAAAGGGAGAGTTGCAGACAGGTTTGAATCATTAAGAAACCTATTGACTCCCAAGCTCTCAATATTGGAGACTCATCTCTCTGAGATGATAAAGGTTGAAAGTTCAATGACAGTACCTACTCTCACTGAGCTTAAGGTAGCAAAGACATCATCATATGCACTGAATGGATTTATCCATATCAGTGAACTACTAATAAGCTCATGGATTGAGGAAGTTAAGACCTTGGAAGCATCCTTCCAAGATGTCTTAAATCTGGTAAGTAAGCACTAGACCACCTATGCTTCAGTTTTGAAATTTTGAGAATACCTTTGCCATTGATGTCAAAGGGAGAGGAAGAAAAAGGAAAATGAGGAAGAGAATGAAATATGTAGAGTGATATATACAAAAAAAAGAAAACAAAAGAAAAAGAGAAGGTAAAGAAGAGAGTTGCTTTGTGACACTTAGTCATTTTTCTAAGTGTTTCCATCAATGCCAAAGGGAGAGATTGTTGGCATGTGATGTTTTTGAGTACTAAGAATCACTTAAGGGTTGTCATTCATGGAAACACTTATGATGGAGTGATTGCATATTGTGGAGATTACCACTCGAGTCACAATCATGAAAATGACTAAGTCCAAAATCAGGAAAATAGGGTACAGTGCCATAGTTTTAGATAGCGATGAAGACATACAAGGTATTATGGCTTGTGAAGTTAACTAGAGGTATTTTGGGATATGAAAATGCTTCAATTAAGATTGCATGAGTTTTGGATACCTGATGTGTGAGATATAGTGTTCGGAAGGTATGCAAAGATAGTAAAATAGTATATTAGGGTGCATGAACAGTTGCAAAGATTAAGGAGTACATAATAGATATGGTAATATGATAAGACAAGTAAATAAAGTATATTTCTGACTCTTTGGTAATATAAGAGCGCTGACTCCATGTATATCATTTTCATGGGTTTCTATTATGTTTTGTGTGACAATTATGAGGCCGACTGGAAGACTAATTATGTATAAGTATAGATTGGTTTTGTGAAGGTGAGGTATGGATGTTTTATAATGATGGAGTAAGTTTAGGAATATAGGAGAAAAGATCAGATGCAAGATCAGTAAGAGGCTGAGCCAAAATTGGAACTATCTAAGCAAGATAAGTGCTTGTATTGTTCCCCTTTTGAGAACCATTTTGAAACAATATTGATTGTAAGAGCAGTGAGCTCACCACCTTTAACCAGGTGTTTTTTATACCCCTAATAGGGTTTTTGTAATCCTTTAACAAGGAAATGTACTATGTAACAATTAGCTCCTAATAGGGCTAGATCTCCTAATAGGGACATTATATTTTAGTGCATATTTGTGGGTACCATCCCCACTGGGGTTTTCCCTTTAGCTAGGGTTTCCTTGAGAACAAATCATGGTGTCATGAGTAATGTGTTATGCTTATATGTTCTTTTCATTTCTACATTACTTTGGATTGTTTATAATTGTTTGAAGTTGAAATCAAAGTTCTGTAATACTGATTCACCCCCCTCTCAGTATTACCTAATCCTAACAATTTTAAGGTGTTTAGAGGAGGAATCAATTTTAGCTTTACAAGAAATCCATGAAGGAATTTGTGGGTCACATTCAAATGGGTTAACCTTAGCAAAGAAACTTCTTAGGATAGGATATTGTTGGCCTTCTATGGAGAAATATGCATGACACTTTGCGAAGACTTGTCAGAAATGTCATTACCATGGAAACCTGATTCATGTGCCAGCTCAAGAATTACATTCGATGACTACACCTTGGCCCTTTTATCAATGGGGATTGGATTTAATAGGGATGATTTAACCACCTTCATCCAATGGTCATAAGTTCATTATTAATGCAACTGAATACTTCACCAAATGTGTAGAAGTTGTGCCATTATCCATTTCCATGGGAAAACAACTTTCTATGTTCATATTGAACCACATAATTTGTAGGTATGGTGTCCCTCAAGCCATTATAACTGATAATGCTAAAAATTTCAAGAATAAAGACTTGAAAGAATTATGTGAAAAATTCCATATGATACACCATTCATCTTAAAAATTCCATATGATACACCATTCATCTTCAATATATTGCCCGCAAGGTAATGGACAAATAGAGGCTACTAATACAAACATCTTGAAAATATTGAAGAGGATGGTAGACAATTCAAGCAAAGATTGGCACATTCAGATAAATCCTAATCTATGGGCATATAGAACAAGGGTGAGAATGTCAACAAGAGCTACACCATTCTCATTGGTTTATGGAGCTGAAGCAGTATTTCCTTTGGAGGTTGAAATCCCATCCTTAAGAGTTTCACTAAATGGATTGCTAAGTGAAGAAGACTATAGGGTTGCTAGATTACAAGAATTGGAGTTGCTAGATGAAAGACAACAACAAGCCTTTAAACATCTTAAAGTGTATCAGAACTGAATGTCAAGGAATTATAATAAACACATCAAACTAAGGACATTTCAAATAGGTGATCTAGTGTTGAGAGAAAACCCTAAAAATCAAGCAGAAAGAGCAAAAAAAGGGAAATGGCAAGCAAACTAGTTAGGGCTTTTTGTAATTACTTCTTCTTTTGGAATGGGCACATACAAGCTAGTTGATTGTGATGGAGTGGAGCTACAAGAACCCATCAATAGTATACACCTAAAAATATTTTACACCTGAAGCAAATGAAAGGGTATAAAGAAAAAGATTATTAGAAAATCAGATGAGGAAGAATTCTATTTATTGTATATAGTCAAAAGTGATCCTGAAAAAATTCAAAAACATTAAAAAATAGAAAAGAAGAAAAAAATCAAAAATACAAAAAAGGTAAAAAATAGTGGAAAATTAAACATGAAGAAATCCAAAACATTTAGAAATGATCCTCAAAAAGATGTTTTCTTGGTGAAAAACTAGCAAATAGGTGCCTTGATGATAAATAAATAAAAAATTGAAAAAAGAGAAAAATACAAAAAAAAAAATTTAAAAAAAGAGAAAAACTACCTTGGTGAAAACCTAGCAAATAGGCGCCTTGGTAGCAAAAAAAGAGAAAAAGCATAAAAAGAGAAATTCAATTCAATCAGTGAAAACTTGGTAAACAGGAGCCATTGAATGTCAAGTTAGGTCTCATGCCTAGTCATCCTTGTAGATATTGCGTTCACCAGCATTTGTACCATATTGCATAATAAAACACCATAATTGCATTTGCAAATACCTAAAGCTTTCGTCATAGGTCTGAAAAGTGTCCAAGTCCAACAATGCAATGACATCAAATTGGGGGCAAATCTATTCTAAAGGAAAGAGGGATTCATCAAATCAATATTAGTGGGCACAAATCAATACATCAAATCAAAAGCAAACAATTAGACAATCAATCCTAATCCAAATGTTGATTCAATAAAGAAAACTTTTTATCCACAATCTCACAATGATCTTACCTTTATTAGGATTAAAATGAACAATCAAATATGAAATGGATGGAACTATACTTGAAATATGGATTTGAAAAATATGGATTATTATTTTCTAAGTGATTACTTGATTGATGAAATCATGTCTTTCTAGCAAATCGACGAAGTCTTGGACCAGATAAGAAATGATGAAAGCATGATATTCTATTTATTTCTGCATGAATGTATTAATATCAAGGTTTTAAAATATGTATCATTTGCCTAATGACATGATCATCAAAGAATAATCAAGGACATGTATATATGGTGGAACCAAGATCTTTGTTTGTTTATGCAATAGGATACCTTGGGTATTTTGATGTTCAATATCATAATACCAAAATCCACTTGCAACATTGAATCTGAAGAAAGTGGTATTCAAACTTTCATGGTTGAATCCAACCAGTGATAGTTGTACCAGCATTAGGAATGCAACATGGAAGGGAAAATGTGTTCATATCATCATGGTTGAACCAGTGATGGTTGTGCCAATTTCAGGTCTCAAAAGTGCTCAATAATGAAAATAAGCCTTCTAAATTATGAATAGTGACAGGTAGCTACATCCATATTAGATTAAATGCATTTAAAGTTACATGAATTCTTATCTTAAACACTGGTTTGAAAAATTCAAAGAGGGGGTGGAGTTAAGATAAAATTGAAAAAATTCATCAATAACTTATGTGATAGAATGCGTTGGAAATAAAAAAATCAAAAATCAAACTTAGATTAAGGTGCATTACATTAGATTAATTGCATTATTAAATCACATTGCATTTTAGTTATATTCATTATGTAATATGCATTCATTTTTAGGTCACTCTTAAAAGTGCATTCATTTTAAATTGCATTGCATTAGTTTACATTCATTATATTTTTCATCTTTTTAATTGCATTCATTACGTCGATCACCACATTTTCATTGCATTATATTGCATTATTAAGTTTTCATATAGTTAAATTGCATCAAATTAATTAAAGTTTGTTAACTTCATATCATTAGGTCACTGCATTATTCATTAAGTGACATTCATTTAAGGTTCATCATATCATAAATCATAAAGTGCATTAATTTCATATTATTAGGTCATCGATTGCATTAAGTACATCATTTGTCATTAGTTAAGTTCATATCAGTAGGTGATTTTATTAATCATTAAAGTAATTTGCATTCATCACATTAATTAACTACTATCTATCATTAGGTGCATACATTAATCATTAAATTCATTAAATCATATAAGTGCATTAAAATACAGTCATTACATTTACATTTCATTTCTCATCTATTTTAGATGGCATTATGTCATCCATAAAACATAAAATGCATCCATCCATATCATCGCATATCATTAAATAATTAAAGTATTAAATCACATCATTAGAGATCATTAATCATTAAACCATTTAATAAATCCATCCATCTAATCTATGTCATAAATAAGACATCCATCTATATAAACCAAAGCATAGCATGTGCATTCATATCATAAATTGCATCTAAAAAGCATAAAAACACAACATATAGAGATAGATCATATAAAATTGCATATCATAAACCACTTGAAAAGTAAATCCAACACATGATGACATCATATAAAGTACATATATCAAAGCAATCAAAGTCCATGGTATCATCAAAGTCTATAAATCAAAGTCCAAAACATAAATAGTATCGATAAAAAATGAACACAATTTGATAAAAGAATGTAATGTACAATGCCTCGATCACATGAATCATAATACATCAATAAAGAGGCTCATCAGATATATCAACTGCCAGTGCCTACACTACCTCTAGCACCATATGTGCCTGGACCTGTATCAGGATCTCGGCTTGAACTAGCCTGTAACACATGCTGACTCATAGAAGCCATAAAGGTCTACATCATCATACTCAACTAGGTGACCTGTTGTCGAATCTTTGATACCTCAACCTATAAGGACTGAACATCAGATGCATGTGCTAGTGCCTATGAAGAAGAAGGTGCTTGAGAAGAAGATAGAGCATGTCAAGAAGATGGAATTTGTGAAGGAGGACCCTGAGGAGGAGGAACCTGAGGAGCCTGTGCCTATGTAGCCTAATCAACCAAAATCTATGCAACCTGTGCGTCAATGTCAGCTACAACCTAAGGAGCAATAGACATGAAAACCCAAACTCTGTTCTGACCCCATCTACTAAGTCTATCCTGGTGAACTTGATGTAAAGCCCTGAAGGGGCAACCTTGAACTCATGCTCGACCACCTCTCATCTAAACACCACCTCTGACAGGAGCGGGGGCAATAACTGTGCAGGAATCACTACTCTGCCACCCCGCTTGGCGCTACCAGCTTGTCTACCATGATGACCACCTTTTCCACCACCACATCATCATTTTCATCATCATCAAACCTATCATCAATATCAGGCACAGGCTTGATAGGATCAGTGAATCTTAGGAAGGGATGTTGAAGGAACCACTATGCATAATTATCTATCATCCCTGCATCAACAATATGCACCCTCATATCCTAGGCCAAATGAGGAAGGGCCAATAGCTCATCACATGTTGTCCTATAATCAATCTGAGGACCCCAAAGGGATCACTCCACCTATACTCTAGCATATAATGAAAATCCATGAGGCATGCCCTGTGGATGGCCAAACTGCCAAAGAACCCTAAAAAAGCATAATCTCTCAATAATCAATAGTGCATGCCCTATCATCCATCAAGGTATACACATGAATGGAAGCTTTGAGGCATCCTCTACCCATGTCTCACATCCCATATATGGCCTCCATACCATCTAATCAACATCATCAATAATATGGTGCCAATAATCAAGCTTGCCTAGATGCGCCTAGACAACCATACCCTCATATATAAAAGAAAATGACCATCCAAGATCCTGCCGCTGCACTACAATTGGATGTGTAATGGGGAGATGCTCCCAGGTCCAAAGCTATAAAATTACTACTCCTGCAGATAGAGTAGCCCCACATCTATAAACAACATCTTGCAACTTGTGGTAGAGCTACGCCAAGACGCATGAACCCCAATAAAATCTCTAGGGATGACCTATCATATCCTCGAGCATACAACCCCACCCAACTACAAATCCATGACCTTGTTGGTCAGGAACTAAGAAGCCATTGACTAGTACTTCAAGTACTGCAGGAAGAACATGAAAAGAAGGGAACTATGCCTAGAGAATGCTATCATCATTGATAGTAGAGTCACCAAACAAATGCCTGCATATAGTCTCTTTATACACGTGATCATAATAAACAATCTCCACATGTGTAGGGATCCACAAAAACCTATAGACATCCTCAGGGGTGATTGTCATCTCACCCATTGAAAAATGGAAGGTGTTATGGTTAGAGTGCCACCTCTCTGCCATAGCTGTCAAAAGTCCTTGATTCACTCAGAATCAAGGTAGAGAAAGTAAAAAATATAAACCACAGTGACCAATCAGTTGACGCTCCTACCCACTGAGATCATTGATCATCTTGAAAGGTATTAGAAATAATCCTTTGATGGCTAACTTCCAAAGGTGAGCCTACAAAAGTAAGTTAAATCGTATCAGTAATTAAAATCACTAAATATTAAATCATCACAAGTCAATCGATATGCAAAAAAAAATCAAACCACTATCAATTTTCCTAGTTCTATTCAGAGAAGATAGAAAATTCATCATCACAATCAACCAACCAATCGAGATTGACAATCAAAATTTAATATCACATGACTAGAACTGACATCAAACAACTTGTTTCAGATAAGACTCATCAACCAAGCCATTCAACCGATCGATGAAATTAACTAAGAAGGAAACCTGGCTGATAGACCTAAAAATTAGCAAAAATGGGTGTATGCACTATTAAACTGATTGTACGTGCTAAAACAAAAATGCATTATTTTAAACTTTAAATGTGCAACAACAATGTGTACGTGCAACAGTATTTTGAATGCACTATAGGAATTACCTGTACACGCTACTAAAAGGTTTAAAAGCGTAAATAAATTTGTACACATTACAAAAAAGGGTAAAAGAAAAATATTGACCTAGGGCTTGTATTTAAAAGGGTAGCATGAAAGGTTGGATGCTCTGTGGAAAACTACAGATGCGCTAAAACGGGGTATATGCACTACAGGAATGCTTAAACACGCAGCTTCATTTAAAAAGATAAAAAAATAGGGTTTTTCTTAGAATTTTTTTTATTTTTTTGAAATTAAATACATTAAATGGACAAAAGAGGTTTCCAAAGGTACATACCAGAGGTCAATAGTCGACTAGCTGCTAATATTGATGACCTTGCTCAAACCTATGCTTGTGAGAAGGCACCACCATCGTAAAAAGATTAGAAGGTTTAGAGAAAAAAGTCAAAGAAGGTGAAAATGAATAGTGAAAATGACTTTTCACCCCTATATATAGCCTTTTTGATCTAAAAGGGGCACTTTTTAGCAGAAAATGACCTGAGACCCAAACTGAACACCCAATCAGCCAATTCAGGGCCATTTGTCATCAGACCATCAGAAAAACAATATCGAAAATGAAATCAAAATTAGCACATTATTGAAAATAATCAATGAAAATAATAAAAAATGCAAAATTCTTCACAACAATCAAATTTCATTTCATTTTCGAGGAGGCATACACTCGGATTATCAGGATCATCATCATCAAAATCAGATAATGGCATAGTATTTCAACGTAATTTCTTTTGTATTTATCAAGTGGGGCATCAAAAACATCAAATTAGGTCAAATCAGGCATCACATCAGAGATCTATCATCAAAATGAGCACCAAGGACATCAATAAATTGAGATTTCATTAGGAATCTATCATCAGTATCAAAATCAATCATCGAGATCGAAATCAAACATCAGTTAATCAAGGACTCTGCATCAGGATATCAGACATTTTTTGAACCAATGCGCTTCGCACATCGATTCAAAGAGGGACATTTGTAATCACCTAAAAATGGTCAAGATCAAGTCGAGTGAGCAACTAAGGAAAAATCAAAGCATTAATTGCAATCAAGCCAAAATCCAATATTAATTGAAAATCAAAAGCCAAATAAATCAATTAAATTGAGATAAATCAATTAATTGTGCAATTAATCTAATTAATTGTATAGTTCAATTAAAAATCAAACCAACCCATTCAAGGGGTACACATGGCTAAATAAATCAATTAAATTCAATTAATTAATTCCTAATTTCTCTCACCCATCACATGGGAGGAAAATGCCTCAACCAATAGAAATTAAGGATTGGGTTCACATGGATAAAAAAAAAAATTGAATCTCAATCACTCATAAGATGAGAGAATCTTGACCACTCATTTTGTCTCTTTGTCCCAAGCTTTGAGGAAAAACCATTTAAATTGTCCCTAAAGGTGAAACCATGGACTTAACCTTAAATTGACTATGATTAACTCAACTCCACCCCCTATGCTTTCCAAAATCTATAAAAGCAAGGCTAAAATCAGGAGAAAAGCATCCACACATCTGAGAATTGCATCAAACCTCTTGAGTTTTTAAGCTAGAAAAGGCATTTTAGTATAATTTGAGCACAATTTCTTTTAAATAGGCTTGAATTTGTTATCATTTAGCATCTTTCTCATTTTTAGGTTGTCACTAATGGAGGCTTGTTGAGAGATTATCATTGGCATACTTAAATAGAGATCCATAGGATGTTTATTGGTTTTATTTGCATTAAATATCTCATTTATTGTGGTAATTTAGTTTATTTAATCATTTATTATCATGTTAACTCTATGAAGGTACTCTCATTAGTACACACAAGAAACATAAAAGCATATTCATAAATATGTGTGATTTCAATATCTATTTATGAAGGTATATTAATTTATAAGGTAGATCTAACATTTACCTTCACATTTACATGATTTCCTTTCATGAAATTTCATTTCAAATTCAAGGTTGATTCATCACCGTAATTTGACCAAGGCAAACCCCTTTCCAAAATATTTTTCTCCATTTTTGTGGGTGTGAAAATAGGTGGTGAATCTATTAGGATTTAATTTGGAAAGTACAAGATTTGACAGACTATCCGTGAAAGTTTCAGACAAAAGTACAAGGTATATAGTGGCTCAAGTGATCTATACTTGGGAACAAAATGCCCAATGTGATGTATACCCTACAAATCAGCTTCAGATTGAAACAATAGGTCAGAACTATTATTTGGTTACTGTTTCAAGTCACTATAGGTTCCTGTCTATTTCTGGTCAGTCATTGTCTTCTAAAACTTGTCATATTTTCTTATTTAGCCTTCTATCTTGCATCATCTTATCATATCCCCTCAAATCCAACTCAACTTGGAATATATTATCATGAAGGTGTTGGAATCATTTTCCATTGTGCCAAAAGCTCAAACTATCAATGCCCAATACAAATGCCAGATTTAAGCCGATCCATGGGAGGCATTTAAGCCATGTCACAAGTCCCCAAGGAGGTGTTGAACACCAAGTCAACAATCTCCCCCTCAACATCGACTGAGCCTTCAGCACCCACTGAAGGGAGACTCAAACCCATGACGCAAGGCTCTAATACCAATTGTTGGAATCATTTTCCTTTGCACCAAAAGATCGAACTATCAACACCTGATACAAATGCTAGATTTAACCCGATCTACAGGAGGTGGTTAAGCCATGTCATGAGTCCCCAAGGAGGTGCTAACCACCAAGTCAACATAAGGATCATTACACTCACTTAGAAATTAAGTCCTATTTAAGCCTACTTGGTCATCTTCCTTCTAATTTTTCCTTAGGAAAATGTGGACTACTCCTATGTACTTCATTTCACCCCATCTTTTCCACATTGTACAAAAAATTAATAGTTTCTAATAATAATATTCCATAATTAAAACTACTACAACATATGCTAGTCATCATTTAGCTTCAAGGAATCATTCTTTAAAAATGTTATAAATAATTATGCCAATGTTAAACCACTTTCATCATTTATCTTATATTGAGGAACCACAAACTTGAAGTTCACAGGAAGAGCCACTTAAAGGGAATCAGTAAATTACTTTGATCATTAAGAAACCTACTAGAGTAATAATTATAGTTGCTAGAATACACTAGAATAAGTGAGTCCTACAACAAGAAACTATCTATAGTTTTCATTATTCTGCAGGGTGATAAGGAAGCAATAGCATGGCTATTCGATGTTTCATTAGGTGGGGGGATACATGGAGTCTGAGACCACCAGTTGGGAATGAGAGGGATTCCAGGTCTATCCTAACAACTTGCATCAATGGACTCGACACCCCTTATTCTATCTTTTCTAGCTTATGTTAGTAGATGAGGGGATTGCTTCACCCAACAAGGTTTCTTGACCAACTAAACCAATAGGAATCAAGGAGAGAGAAGTGGGACCTATGGTGTCTTCGATAGGAAGGCTTCTAATCATAAACCCTCAGGCCTTAGAACTGATCACACAGCCAAATCATATTACTGGCAATATCCAACCAATAAATCACATAAGTTGGAGTTCCCTAGGGGCCTACCTCTATCCATAGGGGGTGCTAACAGATGTGAAATTCACTTTGATGCATTAAATTTTACACCAGTCTCTAGCAATTTGAAGTCACCCTACTATATTGATTCAGGGATCCTGAATTCAACTAATAGTTGGGAGGTAAAATTCATCATTACTAACATATGACGGAAGTAAAAATCACATCAGACATAGGCTTCTAAGCTAGAGTTCCCCCTTTGACAACTTATTCAGTAGTAGTAGAGTGAGCCTAGCTATACCTAAGAGATTATCCAACAACATCAGGTGATCCCTCCTCAACCACATCGACCTAAGGAATAAATAGTAGTGGGCGAAGCCAAACAAGGATAACTTGATATTATGAGTGGACAAAGGAATGGACCGATAGTTGGACAGATGGATATATATTGCAAATAGATCTATGTAGTTAAGAGATTTCATTCATGCCTATAAACTATAGTTTGACTATTGAAGTTGGTTATCAACACATAAAACCTTCAAATCTACCGTATTTTCTCCTTTTTTTTTT
The DNA here is from genome assembly GCA_027943335.1 of Chamaecyparis obtusa. Classification (NCBI taxonomy): domain Eukaryota; kingdom Viridiplantae; phylum Streptophyta; class Pinopsida; order Cupressales; family Cupressaceae; genus Chamaecyparis; species Chamaecyparis obtusa. The sequence goes on along the minus strand of BSBK01000494.1, from coordinate 1,433,782 downwards.
GTTTATTCCTCTTCTATATTCCTTCGATAATAATTAATAAACAAGAGATCAAACTCTTTTAAGTTGTTTCCCAAAGTTACATTTCCTTCGATATCATTTTAATTTAAAAAATAGTTATCCAAGATGAGATTGTGTTAAAGTCATACCATCCTTATTTCCTTCCCCCTCCCACACACGTAACAATGTATGCATCATATTGACCAATTAAATCAAATCATATATCAACTTAATTTTGAATGATGTGGCCTCAGTTAATAATTGTTCAATTCCTTTGTTAAAACTTAATTTAACATTAGTTATTCTATTCTAAATGATTTGCAAAAGAAAAGAGGATAACCTTAATGGTCATGACATAACCAAAAAACTATTGAGATTATGGAAAGATGTGTACTGAGTGGGGAGGGTGAATCAATACCTTTAAAACTTTTCAAATCAAATATTTTTAAACATGAATATCATTAACCGACTGAATCCATTTCATGTAACATACATCCAAAACATAACTAAAATGTAAATGCATGTAATCTAATCAATAAACCATTCATGAAACTTCATACACATAACTAAAGTATTTTGGTATTGTAGAAACCCTTGTTAGAAGGTTAAAATTGTGGTGGGGCTGACACCCACAAAACTTCACTACTGTAGTTAAAAAGTTGTCGGTTAAGGCTACAAAGATTGTGATCACTTCTAGTGATCTTACCCTGTTAGGAGTAACAATGAGATCAACTAGATCTACATAGTTAAAGGATTTTAGCAACGCAATCAAGTGTGCACTCGGTTAAGAGATTTATAGAAGAACTGTTAAGTTCACTCTATTAAGAGATTTATAAATCCACTAAAATGCTTAAAGACTAACAATAGGATTAATTTGTAAATAACAGCTCAATCATGCCTGATTTAGATCTGTAAAGTACTTATCTTTTATCACCTTAATGTGATTGATCTCTTCAATGAATACTGCTTAGTAGCCTTCTGTTCCTGATAAACTAAATTATCTTTCAATATTTTTCAATCAAAAACCCTATATGATCTTCAGATGTCTTCCACTACGGTGACTACTTCATGTGTGATACATGTCAAAATGACATCCTTAAAATTTCTATATCAAACTGATTTGACCTAATTAGGGTTTAACCTCTATCTTAGAAAACCTAAGATCTACGGTAGAAATGAATAACCTAGATCAATATTACATAGGAATCATCAACAATTTAATGATTACATCCATATTAAATTATGTATCAATCTTGGTAAACCATTTTCTTAATCAGTGTAAATCGTTTGCCTTGTAGTTTGAGACATTCCAAACTGCTATGCCATTTCCTGTTTCACTCGGTGTACACTGCATTCATCACTCGGTAATTTCCTGGTGCTTGGTTCATATGAATGCTTGGTGACTAATGTGCTTAGTACTCTATAATCATCTACTCAGTGAGAGTGCTTGGTCAAATCTATATTTGGTTAACTTAATAATTTTCCTTGAGTTCTACTCGGTGTAAAGGCTTTGTCTATTGTCCGTCTGTCTTGTCTTGTCTCCTTTACCGACTATATGATTGAATGATACTAATAAAAACCATTAATTATTTTTAGGAGTAACATTCTCCCCCTTTGGAATTAGTATAAAAAACTTTTATGTATATGTACTGACTTCAAAATTATATGAATCTATGTGAAATCCCTCTTTGTACATGCTCTCTGTGTGAAGTACATACAAAATATGTATACATATATTTCCCCCTTTTTTAAATTAATGCCAAAAATGTACTCATAGTTTGTCAAAAATATTCTGATGGGTTTTCTTCAATGTTGCCAAGAGGTTTTCCCATTCCTCCTTAAGATTCTCAACAACAATGTGCTATAATACGACTTGTGCATGCATATCAAAAATATTTTCTAACATTGATATCTCTGGGGTGGCAACTAAGTGGTGTAGGAGCCCCTAGAAGACTAGGGTTAAGGACCCTTAGGAACTTTTATATTTTCTTTAAGTTGGTTTGTAAAGTGTTTATTCATCCACTTCTGTGATGACCGAGTACAAAATGGGTCAAGTCGGTGAATAAACACTCTAGTGCTTAGATGTTTTCTTTTAGTTTTGTTGTGTGTTAGAAGTAGTTAATAAGCCTCTCAAAATCCAACCAAGGCAATAGGAACCTTAGATAAAGTTGCTCGGTATGCATTGAACTTGCTTAGTATGTATTGAGGCTGCTCGGTAAATGTTATTGCTCGGTATTATTGGTGCTCGATAAGACTAGCACTCGATAATGCTGATGCTCAGTAAGAGGTGCTTGGTAATACAGGTACTCGGTAAAATTGGTGCTCGGTACTATGGCGGAGTTTACATTGTTTCCTCTTGGTAAAACCAATTGTAACGACTGTGAAAGGAAAGATCTTGTTTGCAATGGATAGTATGGTTAGTCGTAAAGGCTCCTATCAAGATGCTTTGACAGAATGGATAATTAAGACTATTCCAATTTTGGGGTGGCTATTTATGGCGTCCCAACATTCTGTTATAAGATAGAGGTTTTTGTAAGAAGGAGATATAGAGAGATACAGGCGGAAAGAAGAGAGATTTGTAATAGTTGGATTATTATGGTTGTTTTTATTTCCAGTGAATTAAAAGTTACAGGTTGTGTACTTAGTTGATTTTGAAACTTTGTGATCTATCGTGCATGTTAGTAGTTTAGTTCATTTTGTTTCTATTTGCGAGTTGTGAGTTCTTACCCATTCTGGGTTGTAAATATTGAATGGCTCCTCGAGGTTCTTGAATCCATGATGAAAGAAATGTACCTAGATGGAACTCAAGAGGATCCCTCGTACATAGTTTTCTTTATTTTTTTTTTGGTAGGAGAGGTAACATGTTTGAATCTGGAGACCTTACCTTAGGTGAGCTCAGTGATAGTCTGACTAGGGTAACTAAGCTAGGATGATGCTGTAAGAGCATTAGTAGGATGAGGAGAGTGAATCTATCTATGTAGATTCAAGGAGATAAGAGGTTAACTTGTCGATGAGGACTAGGTCTGGAAGAGGAAGTGAGTTGTTAGTGGCTCATTTTGGTATAGGGTGGTGAATGCCCTAAGAGACCTAAAGAAAGGATCTTGGAGCAGAGTCATGCTGACTTTGTAGTAGCAACTAGACCTCGGTCTCTCATAAGATTGGTATTAGAGCCCTAAAATATTTGGACGTGTATTATTTGAGTGTTATCTACAGAGGCATTTGTCGATTCATTCAAAATGGTGACCAATGCAAAACTAGAAAAATATGTGGAAGAGAAAAAAGAGGAGAATAGACTCTTGAAAGAACAGTTGGCCGAAATGGAAACTAGGTTAGAAGAAGTGCAGCTGAGAACTGTTGCAGTTAATGAAAAAATGAGAGAAGCAGATGAAAAAAGAGAAGGTAGTGGCTGAGGAAGACATAGTGCCAGAACCTGACCCTATACTTCAAGAAGAGCCATTCTTGAGGGCATTGAAGGAAATGAATAGTAAGTCCTTAGAAGGTGTACCTCTATTCAGTGGAAAAATGGAGCCAGAAGTAGTCATGGAATGGATAGAAGGAGTGGAGAATCACTTTGACTATGATAATGTGACTGAGGCTCAAAAGGTTAGAATAGCCAAGACAAGATTGAGAGGAACTACTCTCACTTGGTGGAAATTTGTCCAAGATGAAAGGACTAAAGAAGGAAAGAACCCCATAAATAGTTGGCAAGGCATGGTGGCTAAGAGAAGAGGAAATTATCTCCCTAAGGATTATGCAGTACAGTTGCATAAGAGGAGACAAAATCTGAGGCAAAAGGATCTAGCGGTTAGTACCTATACTGAAGAGTTTCACAAGTTATGTTTGAGATCACATGTAATGGAGGAGGAAAGCCTAAAAGTGGCTAGGTATCTGAATGGCCTCAAATGGATTATCCAAGAGGAACTCAGTCTCTTAAGTCCCAAGACAATATATCAATGCTATCAACTCGCTCTAAAGGTGGAGGAGAAGTTCAAGAAGAAGAAAGATACAAATAGCAGAGGAAGGGGAAGGGAAAATATAAGTCATAGAGGAGGATTTCGTGGAAGAAACCTTGAAGCTAAAAATCAGATTGAGTCCAAGCCCAATGAGAATCAAGGAGAATCCAGTAACACAAGAGGAGGTTACAACCGAGGAATAAATTCAAACAATGGTTCAAGAGGAAGGAACAATAATCAATGAAGAGGATCTTATTTCTCTTCAATGAAGTGTTATAACTATCAATAGCTTGGACATCCAACCTATAGATGTCCCAAAAAGAGTTCTACATCACAAGGAGGTGAAAAGAGAACACACTATGTGCAAGGAGAATCTTCTAGCAACAAGATAGTAGAAATAGCCCTAGATTCTGAGATAGGTGAAAATTTGATGATCCAAAGAGCACTCCTCAAGGAACCCACCAAGGAAGAACCAAGACAAAGAAGATCTTTGTTTCGAGTCAAGTGCAAGGTGCTAGGTAAGGTTTGTAAAGTTATCATAGACTTTGGTTCTACCGATAACATAATTTCTATGGAAGCTATAGAAAAGTTAAGATTAAAAAGGATTCCTCATACTAACCCTTACCAAGTCACTTGGTTGAATAAGGATCAACATGTGTTGGTTAATGAGCAAGCTTGGGTAGAATTTTCCATAGGGAAGTATAAGGACATCATTTTGTGTGATGTCATACCCATGGATGCTTGTCATTTATTGTTAGGTAGACCCAGGTAGTTTGACCGAGCTGTAGTACATAATGGAGCTGAAAACTCCTATTCCTTCAAGAAAGATGGAGTGACCTTCAAGATACAGTCAATCTTGGAAGAAGGTGAAGTAAAGAAAGAGGGTCCTAACATACTGTTAGTAAGTGATAAAGAGTTCTAACACACATTAGAGGAAGAAGATGGAGTAGGATTTGCTTTGGTTTTGAAGCCAAAGAGTGAAAAAGGGGACAAGAGGGAAGAATTTCCCTTATAAGTCAAGGAGTTACTGAGTCAATACCAAGACATCATTAGTGATGGTTGACCAGCTAGTCTCCCACTTGAGAGATCTATTAGCCATCAGATTGACTTCATCCCAGGAGCCTCACTTCCCAACAAGGCTGCCTATAAAATGACCCCACAATAGAATGTGGAGATAGCTAATCAAATTCAAGAGCTACTAAATCAAGGATTAATCAGAAGGAGCATAAGCCCATGTTCTATCCCCACCATCCTTGATCCAAAGAAGAATGGTACTTGGAGGTTGTGTACAGATTCCAGGGCCATCAATAGGATCACTATTCGGTATAGATTCCCAATCCCTAGGATAGATGATTTGATGGATTGCTTAGGAATAGCTAAATATTAGTCCAAGATAGATCTTAGGAGTGGGTACCATCAGATAAGAATAAAAAGTGGAGATGAGTGGAAAATTTCTTTCAAGACTACCGAGAGACTCTATGAGTGGCTTGTAATGCCTTTTGGGTTGTCCAATGCCCTGAGCACATTTATGAGGTTGATGAATGAACTGTTGAAGGAATTCATTGGAAAGTAGGTTGTAGTATAATTGGATGATATTCTAGTATTCATCAGAACCAAGGGGGATCATCTCAGACATCTGCAAATGGTAATGCAAAGGTTGCATGAAGAGAAGTTGGCAATCAATTTAGAAAAGAGTGATTTCATGAAGTAGGAACTCGTATACTTGGGTTTTGTTATCTCAGAAGGTAACTTAAAGATGGATATTAGCAAGGTGGAAGCAATTTTGAAATGGCCTACACCTAAATCAGCCATAGAAGTAAGCAGTTTCCATGGATTGGCACAGTTCTACATGAAGTTCATCAGGTAGTTTAGTGAAATCAGTGCACGTATCTTAGATACCATAAAAGGGGATATGAAAGAAAAGTTCCAATGGAATAAGCAGGTTGATCAAGGATTTAAGAATTTGAAGGAGAGAATAGCGACTCAGCCTATCTTGACACTTCCTAGTTTTGACAAGTTGTTTACTTTGGAATGTGATGCTAGCAATGTTTCCATCAGTGCAGTTTTGAGTCAAGAGGGAAAACCGGTCGCTTTTCATAGTGAAAAAATGAATGATGCAAAGAGGAAGTACTCCTCATATAATTTGGAACTATATGCACTAGTGCAAGTAGTAAAGAAATGGAGACACTATCTACTTCCCAAAGAATTTTTAGTCTTTACCAACAATCAGCCTTTGAGTTTTTTGAATTCACAAGATAAACTAAGCCACAAGCACATGAAATGGGTGGAGTATATTCAAGCCTACATCTTCACCATCAAGAAAAAGAAGGGAGTAAAGAATAAGGTAGCAGATGCATTGAGTAGGAGATTGCTCATGGTGCAAGGAATTCAGCTAAGAAGCATTGGCATAGACAATTTCAAGGATCTGTACCCAAAAAATGAAGATTTTTCAGCAGCCTATAAGGTATGCCAAGATTTTCAAAATCACTTTCATAGTGAATATTCTAATTTCACCCTACAAGAAGGTCTTCTATTTAGAGGACAACTCTGTGTACTGAAAGGTTCAACGAGAGAGAATTTGATACAAGAGAAACATAATGGGTCATTGAGTGGACATTTTGGGGTGCATAAAAGTTTAGAATCAGTGTAGATGTACTGTTTATTGGCCGAGGATGAACAAGGATGTTCAGAAGTATGTAGAGACTTGTATAGTCTATCAAAAGGCCAAGGGGACTTCATCAAATGGAGGATTGTATCAACCACTCCCAATCGTAGACCAACCTTGGGAATGTGTTAGCATGGATTTTGTGGTAGGACTTCCTAAGACCAAGTAGGGAATGAACAATTTTTTTGTGATTGTGGATAGATTCAACAAAATGGATCACTTTGTACCATGCAAGACTACACATGATGCATGGTATATAGCACATCTTTTCTTCAAAGAAGAAGTAAGGATACATGGATTACCCTTAAGCATTGTATTGAACAAGGACTCTAAGTTTACAAGTCATTTTTGGAAAACCTTGTGGTAGAAGCTCAGTACAAACCTTTCCTTTAGATCAGCGTATCATCCATAGACCGATGGTCAGACTAAAGTAGTGAACCAAAGTTTGGGAAACCTTTTGAGGTGCCTCACAAAAGAATATGGACAATTATGGGATTAGTTACTTGCACAGGAAGAATTTTCTTATAATGATACAGTCAGTAGATTTACTGGGAAAAGCCATTCTACAATAGTGTATGGGATCCATCCCAGGGGTATATGTGAACTTAGGGATCTTGGAAACAATACATAGAAGAGTGGATATGCTGAAGATTTTTCTCAATCTATGAAAGAGGTCCATGATACTATGAAGAAGACACTAGTGGAGAGTACAACTCACACCAAGTAGAAGGTAGATGAAAGTAAAAGGGATGTTCAGTTTCAAATCAGAGATTTAGTCATGGTGCACCTGAACAAAGAAAGACTGCAAAAGGGTGTTCTGAGTAAGCTTTAGATGAGGAAGATAGGCCCTTGTACAATCTTGGAAAAGTATGGGTCTAATGCTTACAAGGTTGACCTTCCCACTAATATGGGTTTATCTCCAATCTTTAATCTGGAAGATCTTGTGTCCTACAAGGGACCAATTCCTAAAAAAGGTCATGATTTATCAGCAACTATGGAAGATCTCAAGGCACTAAACCTTCCAGTTACCCCAAAACCCAAGGTAGAAAAGATCCTAAATTCAAGAGTTGCCAAGCAGACTAGAACAAAGACTTACATGGAATATCTGGTCAAGTGGCAAGGGAAAGCTGATTATGAGGCTACATGGCTGCAAGAGACCGAATTCAAGAAGTTGGGCATCAACCCTAACCTCATCCAATCACCTGGAAGTTTATTTTTCTCATTTAGGGGAGTATGATGTAGGAGCACCTAGAAGACTAGGGTTAAGGACCCTTAGGAACTTTTAGATTTTCTTTAAGTTGGTTTGTAAAGCATTTATTCATCCACTTCTGTGATCACCGAGTATAAAATGGGTCAAGTTGGTGAATAAACACTCTAGCACTTAGTGTTTTCTTTCAATTTTGTTGTGTGTTAGAAGTAGTTAATAAGCCTCTCGAAATCCAACCAAGGCATCAGGAACCTTAGATAAAGTTGCTCGGTATGTATTGAGGTTGTTCAGTAAATGTTGTTGCTCGGTATTACTGGCACTTGGTAAGACTGGCACTTGGTAATGCCGACGCTCGGTAAGAGGTGCTTAGTAATATGGGTACTCGGTAAAATTGGTGCTCGATACTATGGTGGAGTTTACATTGTTTCCACTCGGTAAAACTAGTTGTAATGGCCGCGAAAGGTCAGATCTTGTTTGCAATAGACAATATGGTTAGTAGTAATGGCTCTTGACAAGATGCTTCGACATAATGGGTAATTAAGACTATCCCAATTTTGGGGTGGCTATTCATGGCATCCCAACATTCCATTATAAGATAGAGGTTTTTGTAAGAAGGAGATATAGAGAGATATAGGCGGAAAGAAGAGAGATTTGTAATAGTTGGATTATTATGGTTGTTATTTCTAGTGAATGAAAAGTTGCAGGTTGTGTACTTAGTTGATTTTGAAGCTTTGTGATCTATCGTGCATGTTAGTAGTTTAATTCATTTTGTTTCTATTTGCGAGTTGTGAGTTCTTACCCATTCTTGGTTGTAAATATTGAATGGCTCCTTGAGGTTCATGAATCCATGATGAAAGTCATGTGCCTGGATGGAACTCAAGAGAAGCCCTTGTACATAGTTTTCTTTATTTTGTTTTGGGTAGGAGAGGTAACAAGTTTGAATCTAGAGACCTTACCTTAGGTGAGCTCGGTGATAGTCTGACTAGGGTAAGTAATCTACGATGATGCTGTAAGGGCATTAGTAGGATGATAAGAGTGAATCTATCTACGTAGATTCAAGGAGATAAGATGTTAACTTGTTGGTGAGGACCAGGTTTGGAAGAGGAAGTGAGTTCTCAGTGGCTCATTTCAATATAGGGTGGTGAATTCCCTAAGAGACCTAAAGAAATTATCTTGGAGTAGAGTCAGGGAGACTCTGTAGTAGCAACTAGACCTCGGTCCCTCATCACTAAGTCTTTTCCCTTATCCACATGCCTTTGCATTACCTTGAGGTGTGGAAGTAACTCTTCCTAAAGCTTGGTTACTTGATCTCTTATTGTTGTATGCACCCTAAAATGGTCACCTAGACTTTGGGCCCCCATTCATCAATTTATAAATTTCCTAAATCAACACTTTGCAATATTTTCAATTTAAATCAATTTTCTTGATCAAATCGTAATTAATTCAATTATTTTAATATTTTCTAAGGTTTGATCATTTTATCCTAAGCCTCAAAATTAAATAAATCATCTTATTAAAATAAAATTCCTCTTTTAATAAAATCCTCACTTAAATCTCTCTTTGTGTTGAAAAAGGAAATAAAAATAAATAAAAAAGAAATAAAAACCCCTTTTTATCTCCACTTTGAATGCACATAATTTTAAGTGGTGGGCATTTTTCATCTTTTTGCCTCTTAAAGAATCTTGAGCACATGGATCAACCAAGATTTAATCTCCACCATTTCTCATTTCTTTTTGCCTCTTAATCTTGACCGTATGCTTTCCTTTATAAGGAGCCCTCTCTTTCTCATTTAGATGATCTAGATTTTTAGTATTGTTATACTACAAGTTTGGAGAGCAACTTTGGAGAAGATTCTTGAGCACTTGAGCTTGGATATTGCAACTTCTCTTTTCTTATCTTCTTCTCTCATGCTTCCATGGCAATCTATTTTGATTAATATTGCACTTGCATATTAGATTAGATTCATATTTCCTTTCATAGAATAATCTTTCCTAAGCATTTCCTTTCATAAATTAGTTTTCTTTTATGCATTGTTATCATATAGAATAGCTTCCATTTTCATTTTCATGCATACTTGATGATCATGGAGACTAGCATTCATGCTTTTTCTCTTTGAATCTCTCAATTTATGATGTACTTGCATGGGCACAAACTAGGTCTAATCTGAGGGCCTCCATTACAAACCTTTGCACTTCATGAATAGAGAGCTATGAATCACCATTTGAGACCTCATTCTTGAGCAATCTTGGATTAAATGACTCATAGAAGTGTGACAATATTTTAGCACACATTTTTGGTTCCCACCATGGGGCAAAAAATTTCATTTGTTGCCTCATTATTTTATTTTATTTTTCTGACAATTTTCGTGCACTGTTCGTACTTTCGTGCATGTTTGTTACAGATCCTCGCGTGAATTTTATCGCTGTATCACCTTAAGTTTTTTCTGGTATTAGCATTTCTGTGTGTGACAAAGGCACTTTCTCATGCGGCCCTATGTACTTTCTCATGCGACACTATGTACTTTCTCACACGGCACTGTGTACTGTCTCTCGCAGACTTTTGACAACAAAGACCTAAATTTCTAGATTTGCTAGTTTTGCTTTCTATTTTCTGACACATTAATGCTTGATGTGGTTTATTTCCCTGATTTTGATTGCTGAGGTAGCATAGCATTGGATTGTAGATCTTTGGACCTAAGGTGAGTTGCTATAATCTCTATAACATTTGGATTTTGGGCATAAAATAAATCTCTCATGTGTCTAGCCTGAGTGTTTATTGTTTTCATAAATCACACTTCAATTTTGGGCTCTAAAAAGAACATAGATCCACTTTATTGCATATGTGTTTCACATAGTAATTAGGCCCTATGAACACTATTTGTGGCATTCTGGAGAGAGTGGGTTTCTTGCGAAGCTCTTCTTGACGATAGAACCCCTTGTAGGTAGAGGATATTGTTACTATCTCACGGTCTTACTTGGTTTAGTCCTCAACATTGATCGGTACGTTCTCTCTTGGTCCCACTTAGAGAGCTCGGTAGACATTGTTGTTGACATCATGAACCTTGGTGAGGTGGTTTCAATCTTAGCATGTCAATGAACTTGCTTTCTATGTCTAGTTGAAGTGAAGAGGCTAGAGGATTATGCTCTACTCCCCTTTTGGGTAGTACCAGAAACTCAGATCCTTGAATCTAAACTAAGTCCCCATGTGGTCCCTTTTGTGAGTCACCTTGTTAGAGAGTGTTAACCATAGTGGACATTCCCTTTATTGGGTCAACCACGTGGATGGAACCTCAAGTGGTAATAGCCATTTTCATCATAGTAGCAACAACCTCTATACAAATGTCCTTGTGGAAGAAATCTTCATAGGTGTAGTTTCTTGTTGGGCTATCAGATCTCCTCAACATCTTCAATTGATTAAATTCTCAAAGTATTTCAAAACCCGGGTGTGCTTGGATTGGAGTTCACCCTCTTGAAATTACAAAAGTTGCAGAGTCAAACCATTACTAAGAACCATAGTGCAACCAAATTTGTCTTTCTAGGACTATGTGCGTGGTTGGAAAACATTTGAAGAACATACACAAGTAGAATCTTTAAGGAGTAGCATACTAAGTCACTATTCTTGTTCATGTGCAAGGTTGATTTGTCCCTTGCCCATTGTTTGAAGACATTGTTTTCTTGAACTCCTTGATTGCTTTCTTGTGTGCTTGATTGATGATACAAATCTGTTGATGTGTTTACCTGATCTTTTAAAATGAACAAAAAAATTGAGTTCTTGAATTTACAAACTTGTTGTCAAGCGGTTTGATCCTATTTTATCACTTGGCTCTGTGCACATTCTCACAAAAGCCTAGAATTTTCTCACATGAGATTTTACTTTCTCATGCGATCCCTAGCATTTCTTCATGTGGGACTGCATTTCCTCACGCGAAACTGTCCTGCAGTCTATAAATTAGTGAGCTATTTGCTATGAATTGCCAACTTGCTATTTGTTGCCCTATCATTTATAGTCCTCCTTGGTCAGTCCGGGTCAGATCTTAGGTGCTATGACATGTTTCTCAACATCCAAATGAACTTAAATGGTATCAAGTTGCACAAAATGACTCTTGGTCTTCTTTCTTCCACATCTCCCATGTCTTCCTAGTCTCCCATTTCCATCCTTTCTCTTCTTCCTTTTGCTTCTTCCTCTTCTTCCTAAACTCTTCATGTCTTCTTGATTCTTTTCCTCTTATTATCTAGTCTACCTTCTTCTATTCATCTCTTCTATCACTTTCATGTTTGATTCTTCCTCTTCCAGAACCATGAATTTCAACTATTTTGTTATGGAATGTCTCTTGAAAATAGATGATCTCGAACTCATTGCTCAATTCAAAGAGTATTATTCCTCCAAAAATCTCATGGGTGATAAATTTATGACAAAAATAAAAGAAAAATTGATTAAATCAGATGCCTTTGCTAGGATCATAGACATGATCATGTGACAACCTCCTTCTTCCAAACATTTTTCATCTTCTAAGTCTTCTTATCCTTCCTCATCTTCCAAGTCTTACCATGACTCTTCTAGACATTATTCGCATTCCTCATTATCCAAGTCTTCTTCCTCCACTAGGTCTTCACTTTCCTATTCTTCATAGTCTCGTTCCTCTTCTACTTCTCCCAAGAGTCTTACTTATCTTCTCAAGACATACCATAATGAGCAATGTGATAAACCTTGTGATACCTCTTCCACAAAGAGTGATACACCCATCTTTGATGACTATGATGATGAACAATGTAGTGATACCTATGACACCTCTATTCCTAAGAGTCATCCTAGTTATGTGCTTGTGCTTACTGGAAATGGGTTGTCATGTTGGATCGATCATGATGGTGATCTATATGAATCTAATTTTGAAAGAGACTTTGATGATTTTTGTGAACAATACCTAGATGATACATCCACTTCTATTTAGGAAGAGAAAGCTTTCCGCATTGATTATAAATGCAAATACTATAAGAATCTCTCCTCTAAGAACTCTCATGCTAAAAATAAAGATTACACTCTCAAGAAAGATTATGTTAATGATGGACCTTTGTCTTGTGATGGTTCCCTTCCATCCCCTACTTCCTCCAGTACCCATACATTTCCTAAAGCTTCCAAGTCTTTCAAATCTTTCACAAATCCTTCATCCAACAAAGGTCCTAATACTTTTCATGCAGTTCCCTATAGTTATCCTCAAGGGCTACCTCTTAAAGAAACTCAAGCTAACCTTCACTTGGCTGCAAATACTTTCAATAATGCTAAACCTAAAGAGCCTAAGACTTTATATGCTATAATGACTACTTTAGCTAGTCCTTCACCATCTCTTCCAAAGTATTCCATACAATTCCAACATGCTTCATTGTCCTTAGAAGTGGCTCCATGTCAAGAGGACTCTAAAAATGATAAAGAAAAGAACATAGAGAGAGATTAAGATCAAGAACCCTCCATGTCATCCAATCCTTTTCATGATGTATCTTATCCATTTCATGGTTCTTTTGATCCTCTACGCCCTTTCTCATTCATTCCACCATGTCTTAAGTATTCTCCTAAGAAAGATCAAGCTACTACTTACAATGTTGAGCTTATTGACAATCAAAATAACCTTACTACACTTGTGCTTTCCAAAGATGATACTTCTATTAAGGTTATTAAAAATAGTGTTGTTACTTCCAATGTTAAGCCTATTGAAAATCAAGAGAAAAATTATACACTTATGCTATCCAAAGCTCCTTGTCAAGATCAAAGCCTTCCATCTTCTTGTTCTACCACTCCATATTCACTTCCACTTTCTACTCTTCCTAAGTCTTTTCAAGCTCCAAACAATCCTATCAAAGAAGTTGCTCCTATTCAAGATGTTCGTGATCTTGTTGCAAATCCTAATTCTCACTCTAAAGATGCTAATGTCCTTGGTTGTCATATAGATGTTGATAAACTTATTGATTATCCTTTTGTATCTTCCACATCCATCCTTGAACATCCTCCACCAATACTAAGGGCTTCACATCTTCCTTTCATCTTGGGCATTTATGTACCTGCACTTTCCCCTCCTAGCTCTCCTAATTCATCATCCATCTTGGGTCCTCGCATCCCTCCATCTCCTATCTTTACTCAAGATCAACATAGATGCATACCCTTGAATCCTTTTCATCTACCCACTCATCTAAACTAGTCATATCCTCCTTCTTCCACAAGTCCCAAGTCTTTTAGAAGTAACTTGAATGTTCAATACAAGAAAAAGAAGCAATACAAGAATCCATCAAAAAAAGATCACCATGTCTCCTCTAATAGACATGGAGGCATAAAGTCAAAAGAGATATCTAAGAAGAAAACTACAAGACAAGTATGGGTTCCAAAATCCATCATTGAAGATATTCTCTCTAAATCATAAAAAAAAATGAAAATCCTATGGCTATATGGATTCCAAAGTCTCTCTTGAAAGAGTCTGATAATGAGAAAAAAGTGAAGTTGACATTCAAGCTTCCAAAGGCTTCCACTTCATCTTCTTCCAAAAACATTCTTCCATTCCATGTGCCTAAATCGCAACCTCTGCTATCCATTCACCATATTCCTTCATTCACATTTCCTCCATCCTCTCGCCACCCTTCAAGGTGTGTATTGATGTTGATCTTGCCTTCGTTTCCATCTACCCTTTCACAATACTTCTATTATCCTTCTACCTTCTATCCTTTTTCCTCATTTGCCTATTCCTCCTATCTTCCAACCTCACTTGCTTTACATAAAACCTTATCCTCCATTTTTCTCTTCCATCTTCCTTTCCCTATCAACATCTTTGAGCATATCATTTTGAATCATTGACATATCATGGTTTATCCGTTTAAGGAGCATTATCTAGAAAGCTTGCCTTCTTCCAAAATAAAAATTAAAAATTTAAAAAAAAATAGAAAAATTCAAAAAGAAAACAAAAAAAAATAAAAAATTCAAAATGTGCCTTGGTGGAAACCTGGAAATATGTGCCTTGGTAGCAAAAGTAAAGAGGAATAAATTCATCCTATGGTGAAAACCACTCCCTTGTGGCACCTTGGATAAGTACCATGATGAAAACCTGGCAATCAGGCATCATGCGTAGTTCTTCTACATATTTCATCTATTTCATCTTCTCTCTTTGATCTTGACAATTTTGACCTATACATGAACATTTGGCTATCTTACGATGATCTTGATTTCATTCCATTCATGTTTAGTCTTCATATTTATTTTTCTCCATTCATTCTAGCCTTTCGCTATCCTTTTCCCCTTTGGTCTTGATCTAATAAAAAAGAGTAAAACACGATGCTATGAAGCCTCTTGACATGTCTACACCTTTAGACTACATCCTTTCGTTCTTTTACATTACGCCTTTGTGACTTATCCTATGCTGGCATTTCATTGGTTGTCCAAATGTGCTTTACATGACAATTTTTTCCCTAGCTTGGGTACTCTTGAGGAGTTTGCCCTTGAAGATTTCTTCATTTGATTCTTCTTCATTCTCTTGTCTTCCATCTCTTCCACCAGCTTGCTAATCCCTCTTGTTCTCCATCTTGCTAGACATTGGGACTACACGATGTGATCTTGCTTGGCAGTTTGATGCCCATTCTATCTGGGGGCATCCTTGTGCATACTGATCTTGAAAAAATCTAAAAAAATGATATATTGTCAATAAATTCTAAAAATTGGAAAATGTCCTGAAAAAATGATCATCTTAGTGAAAACCTAGCAATAGGTGCTTTGATGTATCTCAAAAAAAATTATATATTCTAAAAAAATAAAAAATTCAAAAATTCAAAAAAAATAGAAAAAGTGCCTTGGTGAAAACCTGGAAACAGGTGCCTTGGTAGAAAAAATACAAATAAATTATAAAAAAGTCTTGAAAAAAAATAATAAAAAAATTTGCAATAAAATCCAAGTGGTGAAAACTTGGAAACGGGTGTTACTTGAGGCCTTTGCACCTCTATTTCTTAGCACGTGTCCTCGACACTTAGCCTTTCTCCATCATGCCTTGTCCTTGTTGCCTTGGTTTATAATTGGTCTTTGTCTTTGTCTAGGGGGCTGCGTTAGTCTTTAGGACACCTTGCAAATGGTGTTTTTCAACACCACCCCAACTGTGTTTTTCAACACAACTCTTGGCATTGAGTGTTTTTCAACACTTTTCGGTTTGGTCTTACCCAGTTTTGTCATGTGATCTTACCTGGTGGCAAGCATTCGATCATTATCCTTGGAACTCAGTATCAGTGAACACACTTAATTTTTAAACACAACACTTAATGCTTGAGCTATGTCATGATCTTTTCTTTGTGTGCTAATTGTTATTGATTTTCATTGAGCGTCCTTGTCTAATAAGTCTCTCCGGGATGCATAGCTAGAGGACTTGGTGCATGGGGCATGTTTTTATTTGCTTTCTTCTTTTGGGTGTGGTCTTGAACCTCTGGAGTATCTCTTGCTATTCCCTTGAAACACTTAGGAGATTTGAGGCATCATCCTTGACTATTTTTGCATAACTGTTCCTATGGTCATCCTGGCATCTGTGCCTTGATGCGAGCGTGGTTTTGCTACATTAAATTGGGTAAACTAACTGTTATACACTAAGTTTGCACCCTTTTTTTAAGCTCTCTTGGTCTTGATAACTTAGTATAACATGGGAATCATCTCCAGGTTGTGGGACCTATGCTAACTGAGATGAGACCTCCAGGTTCTAGGCTGGTTCCTCTTGGATAATCACCTTAATTTTCTTCTTTGATAGGAAAGTAAATTCTTTGAGGGGGAAAGGGATAGGAGTGCATGAAAGGAAAAATGACTAAAGGAAAAATACCTACTAGGTGATACACCAAAATGATGGTATGAATTACAGTATAAAGAATGAAATCAGTGCACAAACTTAGGTCTAGGAGATCACAACTCACTGAATAGGCTTGCATCAATATTTCATAGAAGGGTCTGCAATAGAAAGAGGCTATTCAGGGAAAGGGAGAATTTCACAAACAATAGCATTCCTAAGAATTGGACACAATCTATAACCTGCAAACAAACATCCAATTCTGCAAATAGGTATAGGAATGAGACAGATTGTCAAAGGGTTGAAGTATACCCACAAGATCATTCAAATCAAATCATCCACAGGAATACACATGAACTAAAAAAAGAAAGAGGGATCAAGAACCCTAAGATATCACTAAAAACATACATATACTCAATTCAATAAGAGAAAATTCAGACAAGAAGGTATAGGGACAAAGAAAATGTCACAAAGTGCCTTTACAATATCTGAACAATCAATGAAAGGTTACAAGAAGTAAAAGCTAGAGGGCAGAAAGAATGCCTCGAATAACTTCTTAGAAAGAAAATCTCTCTTTTCAAAATGTAAACTTTGAGCTCTAAAAAGCTCCAAAAACATTATATATATCTCCTTTAATTTCCCACCAACAGGAGCAAAAATCTAACTAGGGTTACATAGATTTGACTTATAATAATCAGAAACCCTAATTCTATCAACCTTGATCATAAGTGTGTCTTTGAAAATACCTTGATCAACTAGACATCATATTTTGTGTGTCCATCCCTGTACTATATCTGCCTGCGGACAAGCCGCCTTGATCTATCTACCCTTCTACCAATTGGACCTATCATGAATGTTTGCAATTTGAAGTACAAAAGGCCATAGGTGGTGCCAACCTCTTAATTATTTCTTCAGCATAAGAACATCAACATGGTACTGAGAAATCATAGGAGATGGCCACCAAATCCTTATCAACATTCCCCCAACTACAACTATCTTGAAATCATTGACTCTGAGCTACCCACACCACGCCATCGACCAACCGCAATGAACCAGCAAGAAAACCTTGAAAGATATTTAAAAATTTGAAAAGCAACAGCCAGTTGATCCAATTTAAAATGTGGCCATCGATATCAATCTTTCTCGGTAGATGAATAGCCCAGATCACCCCTGGAACAGTCATGAGCCCCTTTTGAAAAGTCAAATGCCACCTCATTGGTTAGGACCAATGAGAAGCGACTACGTTTGCATGACTGGAACCCACCTAACAAAAGAATCCTTAAATCTGCATCGAACGGTGGTCGCATGATCTGATGGGGTTGAAAGATTCCATCAAATCATGCGACGACCATAGATCTTCCTTGATGATCACCTCACCTAAGGTTCCTAGACCCACTGACAAAATGCCAACTATAATACTTAGCAACCAATAAAAAGCAAGCACGTCAGCACCTCCTAGCAACACGAACCCATGGCATCAATCTTCATCGGACGGTTGTCATTATACTACCTCCTTAACCTTCGTGCATCTTACTTTAATGATATAATGACCATCATTGATCCTGCATGAGCGTTAACCTACCACATCAGCCAAAAGACTTTGGGCCCACTGACAAGTTCCAGTCATCACTCCATCAGCCAATGAAATGCGAGCACATCAAACTATGTGACAATGGACCCACTGACACAGAAGTGCTACGTGATGATGAAGATCAACGGTCGTCGTATGATCAGAAGGGGGAAGATTAAGGCTTATGAACATGGGATAACTATCGAATCAAGAGATTAAGACTGTTAATCAAGGTTTCTTAGAATCTTTAATAAACTAGGCCCAGACCTACCATGTGTCACTCTGTCACTAAATCACATGTCAAAAAGTCTGACAACCCGAAGTCTTGAGATTTAATGACAGCCACAAGTTTTACAAGGTTACCTTTTTGGAAATATTACCGGGAAAACTTAGGCTTGAGGAAAAAAGATTAAAAGGGGCCCCACCCAATGACCTAATGGTATAACACATAAAGGGGTCACTTTTAAAAGGCACATCCATTTAAAGGGACTTGAGTGGCTCGAAAAGGTAATGGGGAATTATAACAGGCTAAAGGGCCTAGGGTTGTTTTGGGCTCCAATGGTCATTTTTTTTTAAAATTTAAACTTGTAGACCAGAGAGTTGGATAGTTGCAGAGGCTAGAAGGAAAGGCAGAAGGCCTTGAAATTTTTTGAGGTGCTCGGCAGCGTTAAAATGGAGATCCAGGGATTAAATTCAGCCTAACCAAATTAAATAGATATGAAATTTTGGGCAACATTTTGGTGATTTCTGCTGGATGTCAGCCTGCTAGACATGATCAGTGGCCTTGAGCACCATTGGGCATAGGAGTCATCACTTGAAATATAAAACTTTCTTGATAGAGAGAGACCTGGAACTGGAGGGACAAAAGATTGTGCACGAGCACTTTTTGGAAAGCAAGACAATTTAACCTAGAAAGCAAGGAAATAAAGCAAGAAACATATTCACAGAGATTTACAAGGAGGGATTAACCTCAAAGAAAGGCTTCAAGTGGAAACCATTAACTAAAATAGGCAAGGCATCTCCTCTAAGAGTTGATAGCTAAAAAGTATTAGGCCCCTTTCATTCTTTAATAACAAATGGTCCACCCTTAAAGGAATCAAACTTTGTATGTTTGCCAGGCCTTGATCTGAATTCATCCCACTTGAGAACCACATCCCCAACTTTGAAGTCTGTGGCTCTGGTTCTTTTGTCAAAACTTTTCTTTTTCTGAACCTGATGGGACTCCATATCTTTCATGGATTTATCTCTAAGTTCTTCTAACTCCATTAGCTAAGCATACCTGATTTGTAAGGGATCTCCTTCTTCAAACAGGGCATATTGAGTAGCCAAGTCCAAAGCTGGCAATTCAGTTGAAATGGACAACTTAGCCTTTCTGCCATATACTAATACATAAGGAGAATTCCCAATGTTCTTCTTTGGAGTGATCTTGTCTAACCATAAGGTAGACTTCAATCTAGTATGCCAATCCCTTTGGTTATCCTATAGAGTTTTTTTGATTATCCTAATCAAGTTCTTATTAGTTGATTCAGCAAGACCATTGCCTTGAGGGTAGTAATTTGAACTTGTATTTAGATAGATGTCATTTCTGATTGCCCATTCTGAGACTTTGAGGCCTGTGAATGCCAAAGCATTATCTAATATTATGGAGTTTGGAGTGCCAAATCTATGAATTATATCATCATAAAAACTTAAGACAACACTCTCATTTGATTATTTTAAGGAAACTACCTGTGTCCATCTAGTGAAATAGTCTGTTGCAGTGATTATCCACTTGTGTCTTGCACTAGATGGAGGGTTGATCATACCAATAAAGTCTATGCCCCACCTCATGAATGGTTGTTCTATTTTGATTGGCTGAAGGGGTAGAGCTGCAAGCCTTTCTTTTCCTACAAACATAGCACATTTGATGCATTTCCTCACATAATCATGACTATCCTTAAAGATAGATGGCCAATAGTATCTAGCCCTCATGATTTTAAAAGCAGTAGTCCTAGGAGAAAAGTAACCTCTAGAAGGTCCATCATGAAATTCAAATAGGACATTAGCCATCTTTTATGAATCAATACATCTTAAAAGGACACCATTGTGATCCTTTCTAAAAAGAACCTCATTTATCAGCACAAAGGGAACATATTGTAACCTATAATATCTTCTCTTTGCTGAATCTAGGCCTGCAGGACATAGCCCTATCTTCAAGTAATGAATCATGCTAGGCAACCATCCTGATGCCTTGGCATGCTCCTCTGTAGAATGCACAACCAGAGATGCATCTGTTTGTTCTGATTTCTTTAAATTTTCATCCTTTTCCAAATGCTCACAAAGACCTCTTCCTCTAACTAGCTTGGTACTTTGGATATCAATGTTATACTCCATTACTTTGGTAATCCAACCAGCTCTTTTCTCATTTAGGTCCTTGGAAAGAAAAAAATCCTTGACACTTGGATGAGTAACCTTCAAGTGTACCTTGTTATGGGTCAATAAACATCTGAAATTTTTAAGGCTCTTCACCACAACAAGTACATGTTTTTCTACAAAAGAGTATCTTTGTTCATACTCTTCTAAACCTTTGCTGAAGAAAGCAATAGGCTGCTCCAACCCTTCTGAATTTCTTGAGTCAACATAGCAGATATGGCATCATGACCTCCATAAGCATAAAGGATAAAATCCTCACTGAAATTTGGGTTTAATAGAGCAAGGGCTTCAGTCAAGGCCTCTTTGATAGCCTAGAAATTGGCTTTTCCTTCTTTAGTCCAGCTGAAAGTTGAACTCTTCTTTAACATGGTTGTTAAAGGCTTTAATAAATCTGCAATATTAGGCAAGAAATGCCTAACAAAATTAATCTTTCCTATGAAAGATTGGAGACTTTTTTTATGATGTGGCAATGGTAGCTCTAGGATGGATGCAATTCTCTCAAGGTCTACTATAATTCCTTTCTTGGATACTATATATTCCAACAATTTTCCTTCATGCACTGCAAACACACATTTCTTGGGATTAAGAGATATACCAAATTATCTACATCTTTCAAAGATTTTCCTCAGATGTTTGATATGATCTACGTTTAGAATAGATAGCTATGTCATCTAAGTAGACCAATACAAATTTGTACATGAGGCTTTTAAAGGCTATATCCATTGCCTTTTGGAAAGTAGCACCTGCATTTGACAAACCAAAGGGCATCTTTTGATAAGCCATGGTTCCCCACTTGGTTGTAAATGCAGTCTTATATTGATCCTCTTCATTAACTAAGATCTGATTGTATCCTAAATAGCCCTCCAATAATGAAAATCTCTTAGAACCAAAGACACATTGTAAAATTTGTTCCATAGAGGGTAATGGATGCTGGTCTTTTAAAGAGGCTCTGTTAAGATCCCTGAAGTCAACACATAACCTCAACTTCCCATTCTTCTTCCTAACAGGAACAAGGTTGGAAACTCAACTAGTATGTTTGATGGGGTAGATGATACCACTTTCTATCAATTTGAGTACTTCTTTATGCATAAGTGGCTCAAGCTTGGGATTAACAGGCCTTTGCTTTTGCCTCACTGGTTTGGCATTAGGTTCTAATTCAATAGTGTGTTGAGCAAGGGATGGATTAAAAACTTTGAGGTCTTCATATTGCCATGCAAAAACATCACTGAATTCTCTAAATAATTGGGTGTAAGCTTGCTTTTCCAAATCAGTGTTTACCTTTCCAAATTGTAAACTTTTACCTGGTTCTAACTCTAATTCAACACAATGCTCTTGTTGAACTACCAGGCCAGATTTGTTTTTCTTAACTTGATCATCCTTGTTGAAGATAGTATCTAAGGTGACAAGACCTCTAGGCATCTTATTAGACTTAAGTTGTATTACTTGGTCACCATAATTTTGCAATAGCCTGTCTTGGTTATGTTTTGAGAAGACATCCTCTTCAAACAAGAATTGCAGAATTTGTTCATCATTGTTGAACACTTGCCAATTAGTATCATTGTCAGGGATAGAAGGTCTAAAAATCACTTTGATATGCTATTGGGGCTCCTCCTTTGAAATGCTATTGGGGATATCATATTGAGATCCAATAGCAGCTAATCTATCTGCATTTTGATTTAGCTTCCTAGGGATAGAAACAATGTTGGAAGCACGAAAGTCTTCAATTGCATCCCAAATTCTATGTTTGTATGCTTTCAAGGTGTCATTTTTAGTTGCACTTATCCCTCTCACTTGGTTGACTACTAATTCACTATCACCATAAACCTTTAGGGCTTTGAGCCCTCTTTTCCTAGCCCACTCCAGTCCATTCACTAGGCTTTCATATTCTGCAGTGTTGCTAGTGTAGGAGAAACTGAATCTAAAAGTTGTATAGTACCTTTCTCCTTTTGGGGACACTAGCATAGCACCACCACCAGAACCATGTCTACTTCTAGCTCCATCAAAAAACAATTCCCAAACCTGATTTCTTTGATCTTCTAAATCAGTGTCTTCCTTGAGAAGATTTGGCTCTATGGATCCACTTTCTTGTATTAAATAACTTCCCAAACCAGCATCCCAAACAACATTTTCTTGGGCTTCAAAATCCTTTTCTGATTCTAGTTCATCAAGGAAAATATCAGCGATACTTTCTGTCCTAGTGTTTGCTTCTCTGACAATTGGGAAATCACTGTCATCAAATATAGGGCAGTTTGCATTGATGGTATTGGACACATATGGCTCTATATGATGTGCTACTAATGATTCAAATTTGATGGTAACCTTGGTACCATATCTTGTGTGAAAAAGCATGTGGGACTAGTCAAAAGAAAGGTAGCCTCCTATTTTGGCTGTGAACTCCCTTGATAGACATATGGAAAATAAAGCAGGGAGATCTATGATATAAATATCTAGTAGGATAGAGAAATTAGGACTAGCATGAAGGATTAGACTAGTGTCCTTAGCCACACCTATAGTATTAACTAAGGATCCATCAAGTTGTGTAACCTTCTTTTGGAGGGGTTCATATTTGAGTCCTAATTGGTCAACTACCCATTTGGGCATTACAGTGCTAGTAGCTCCACTATCTACCATACAATTATATACTAAGGATTTTCCAATAATTAAAGATACATAAAAGGGAGGTGGTTTTGAGTTCCTGCCTTGCATGGGATTGGCCTTGGAATTGCTACTTGGAACCTCCTTTTCTTGATTAGTGTTGACCAACACTGGCTTTGCAGCTTCTTTTGTAGGCTGAGGAGTAGTCATTTTAGTCATAGCCTTCTTCAAAATCTCAGGTTGTCTTGGAATAGCGAAAGAGTCCCACATAGACATAGTAATGTTCACCTTCTTCATGTTGTCTACAATGTTGAAAGGTGTCACAGTGTGTACTCTTTGTTGTGATTTTACTATGATGGGCTCCACCTCTTTGAGAGTCTGGCCTTCTTTGCTTGTAATGGCAGGAGCCTTCTTGAATGTGATAGGAGTAGCTTGATGTATTGGCTCTGTAGATGTAGTAGCTTTAGTTCCAGAATCTGCTCGCTCCATGTCTTGAGCTCTTCTCTTTAACCTTGTGTTGGTAGCAATGGAAGGTTCATCAATGACTCCATTGAAATCTTGCTGCTCCCAATTGAAGAGAGCAGTCTCATTATCTTGTGGTTCTTGTTGAGGAGCTGATCCACTGGAAGAAGCCTCTGATTGAGCTTGTGAGACATTTTGAACCATGAGTGCTTGGTTCATCCATTTGTTTGAACATGTAGCCTGATTATGAGGCTGATTACAAGGGAAACACCATTCATTGTCCATAACCATATTATTTTGACTAGGGACCATGTCCCTAACTGGATTTATAGAATTGGGAGGTGCAGGGTTGTATGGTTGGAATGGTCTTTGATTAAAATTTTGTCTTTGCCCTTGATAGCCTCCTTGGTATGGTGGCCTATTTTGTTGATAAGGTTGTCCTTGATTCTGATATTGTTGATTAGGACCTTGGCCTTGTGGCTAAAAGGGTGGTCTGATTCCTTGCCCTTGCCTCTTTAGGTTTGTGACCTCCTTAGTCAAGGCTTGCAACAAATTTGTCATTTCTTGTTGACTAGTTTGTTGACTATTCTTGATTTCTTGCAACTCTTGAGAGAAACTTGTTTTTTTCTCCTAACCACTAGTACTAGCATGAGGTGCTAATATAGTGGGAACAAGAGTAAATGGAGGTACTTGTGCAGGTGCAATGGGCTGAAGGCTAGGAAAGATGGGCACGGGTGGCCTTCTAGCTATCATGCCTACTTGGATTAAACAATTTTCAGCCCTGATAGCTATGTCAAAAGCTTGGTGTAGAGAGGTACCACCCATAGATTGGATCATGATAGAAATTTGACCATTCAAACTTTGCAAGAAATATAAAAAATCATGGTCAGCTGATGGCCTCATCGAGACTGGAATTCTATTCCATGTCTTGAGGAATCTATTATTATAATTTGTCATTTGTTCTTGAGGGTCTCTTTTAATGGTTGTCAATTGCTCAACCAAAGACAAATTGTCTGATTTATCCTCAAAATGCTTACTCAATGCATCTCCTAATTCATCCCATGAAGTAATGGAGCCAACAGTTAATGTTCTAAACCATTCAAGAGCCTTACCTTTTAGAGAGGCTGCTAATAGTTTAGTGGCCACATCCTCTTGAGTTATATTATGTATGTTGCATATAGTGGTCACATCTCTTATATGCTCAAAAGTTGTAGTTTGTCCTTCACCTGTGAAATCAGGTAGACTCTTTAGTGCCACAAAGGGCACATAATGATGTTGAGCAAAGTTCAATGGGCTCCCTTGGTTGAAAGGTGCAAAAGCAAACTATCTAGCCATTGTAGGGACTGAAACTTGATGAGTAGCAACTGTGTGAGTTGTATTTGATGTTGGATTTGAATCTTCTTCTTCTAGATCTCTGGTTAGAGATCTTCCTCTTCTTCTGAGATGAAAGGGAAAAGGTCTCCTTTTTGAAGTATCAGGTGGTGTAGACTGTACTCTCCTTGCAGGAGATGTTCTTTGGGTTGATCTACCTTTGTAGCCTCTTTTTAAGGGCAACTCTAAAAATTCAATAGGCTTTCAGCTTCTAGTCTCAATCTTTCTCATAAACTTTGAATAAATTTAGCTTGGATCTATGAAATCAGTGGAGTTGCCAGATATACTTAATAGAAAACTTCTAAAAGTCTGTATTATGCAATCAGTATATCAGAGATAGCATAATCTTTTCAAAATGAACTTCTGTTGTAGTCCCATTGGGCGTGCCAAAATTGTTATACACTAAGTTTGCACCTTTGTTTCAAGCTCTCTTGGTCTTGATAACTTAGTATAACATGGAAATCATCTCCAAGTTGTGGGACCTATGCTAACTAAGATGAGACCTCCAGGGTCTAGGTTGGTTCCTCTTGGATAATCACCTTAATTTTCTTCTTTGATAGGAAAGTAAATTCTTTGAGGGGGAAAGGGATAGAAGGAGTGCATGAAAGGAAAAATGACTAAAAGAAAACTACCTACTAGGTGATACACCAAAATGATGGTATGAATTACAGTATAAAGAATGAAATCAGTGCACAAACTTAGGTCTAGGAGATCACAACTCACTAAATAGGCTTGCATCAATATTTCATAGAAGGGTCTGCAATAGAAAGAGGCTATTCAGGGAAAGGGAGAATTTCACAAACAATAGCATTCCTAAGAATTGGACACAATCTATAACCTGCAAACAAACATCCACTTCTGCAAATAGGTATAGGAATGAGACAAATTGTCAGGGGGTTAAAGTATACCCACAAGATCATTCAAATCAAATCATCCACAGGAATATACATGAACTACAAAAAGAAAGAGGGATCAAGAACCCTAAGATATCACTAAAAACATACATATACTCAATTCAATAAGAGAAAATTCAGACAAGAAGGTATAGGGACAAAGAAAATGTCACAAAGTGCCTTTACAATATCTGAACAATCAATGAAAGTTTACAAGAAGCAGAAGCTAGAGGGCAGAAAGAATGCCTCGAATAACTTCTCAGAAAGAAAATCTCTCTTTTCAAAATGTAAACTCTAAGCTCTAAAAAGTTCCAAAAACATTATATACATCTCCTTTAATCGCCCACCGACAAGAGCAAAAATCTAACTAGGGTTACATAGATTTAACTTATAATAACCAGAAACCCTAATTCTATCAACCTTGATCATAAGTGTGTCTTTGAAAATATCTTGATCAACCAGACATCATATTTTGTGTGTCCATCCCTATGCTATATCTGCCTGTGGACAAGCCACCTTGATCTATCTACCCTTCTGCAAATTGGACCTGTCATGAATGTTTGCAATTTGAAGTACAGGAGGCCATAGGTGGTGCCAACCTCTTAATTATTTCTTTGGTGTAAGAACATCAACATGGTACCCTGAGAAATCATAGGAGATGGCCACCATATCCTTCTCAAAATTCCCCCGACTGCAACAGTCCTGAAATCATTAACTTTGAGCTACCTGCGCCACGCCATCGACCAACCACAATGAACCAGCAAGAAAACCTCAAAAGATATTTAAAAATTTGAAAAGAAATGGCCAATTGATCCAATTCAAAATGTGGCCATCAATATCAATCTTTCCCAGTAGATGAATGACCCAGATCACCCCTGGAACAATTGTGGGCCCCTTTTGAAAAGTCAAACACCACCTCATTAGTCAGGACCAATGAGAAGCGACCACATTTGTGCAACTGGCACCCACCTAACAGAAGAATCCTTGAATCTGCATCGAACGGTGGTCGCATGATCTAATGGGGTCAAAAGATTCCATCAAATCATGCGATGACCATAGATCTTCCTCGATGACCACCTCACCTGAGGTTCCCAGACCCATTAACAAAATGCCAACTGTAATACTCAGTGACCAATAAGAAGCAAGTGCATCAGCACCTCCTGGTAACACGGACCCATGGCATCAATCTTCATCAGATAGTTGTTGTTATACCACCTCCTTAACCTTCATGCATTTACTTTAATGATATAATGACCATCATCGATCCTGCACAAGCCTTAACCTACCACATCAGCCAAAAGACTTCAGGCCCACTGACACTAACATCAAAGTAATGTTGACCTTTATCTCTTTGATGCTTATGTTAGAATCTTTCCACATTCCAATCTGATATATATCACATTCATATCTTCATAGTTGCAATTGTGACTAGTGATGATTGTGTGATTTTCTGATGTTCGTTAATAATGGCCCAATGATGAAAATAAGTTCCTTAACATTCTCTAATGAATGATGAACACAAAAATCTTATGTTATAGTTTCTCTATTGTAAGTACACCTTTGCATTTTCATGTAGCTTGCATTGTTAGACTTCATGTTAATTTGCATTTTTAGGTTGCATTATGTGTTTGAGAGGGTTTCCTTCATCTTTCTTTTAGACTTTTAATCAACTGTGGTCACGTTTTGATCTTCATTTCCTTATCTTCTTTCGTGATCTCAATCAAAATTTCCTATCTTAAACAGTTGACTGATTTTGAGGCATCCTCTTTCTTAAGGCAAATTCTCATTCTTCTCTCTATTTCTTTCCACCTCTTCCAAACTCCTATCTTCCATTCACTTTCATGCCACTTCTTTTCTTCTAATTTAACCTTGGGGCATAATCTTTCATGTTTGAGGATCTACCTTGGTTTTGTGATCCTTATATCTTTCATCTTACATCAAGAACCTTATTTTTAGTTTGATTTGATCAAATTTATCAATTTACTATTGCTCCTCTATCTCATTTTGATTTTGATCATGAGGGGGCAGTACCTATCAAACTTCAATCCTTGATTCAGCTTTATCAAACCTATCATTCAAACCTTGCTTGAGACTTGACAATTACCTATTTATAGGGGTGTTGGCCTTGTCTTTTTTAATCAGCTTATCTTTGTCTTGATGTGTTCCCATCTGTCGATCACACGTCTGGGTTGTTTTTTGATCCCAAATCGATCTCACATTTCAACTTCATTCTTTGACTACATGTTTTCCCATGAAGATCACACATTAGTCAAAAAGGGGCAAATGTATGCACCCTAAAATGGTTGCCTAGACTTTGGGCCCCCATTCATCAATTTATCAATTTCCTGAATCAATGCTTTGCAATATTTTTAATTTAAATCAATTTTCTTGATCAAATTGTAATTAATTCAATTATTTTAATATTTCCTAAGGTTTGATCATTTTATCCTAAGCCTCAAAATTAAATAAATCATCTTATTAAAATAAAATTCCTCTTTTAATAAAATCCCTACTTAAATCTCTCTTTGTCTTGAAAAAAGAAATAAAAAGAAATAAAAAATAAATAAAAAGCCCTTTTTCTCTCCACTTTGAATGCACATACTTTTAAGTGGTGGGCCTTTTTCATCTTTTTGCCTCTGAAAGAATCTTGAGCACATGGATCAACCAATATTTAATCTCCACCATTTCTCATTTCTTTTTTCCTCTTAATCTTGACCGTCCGCTTTCCTTTATAAGGAGCCTTCTCTTTCTCATTTAGATGATCTAGATTTTTAGTATTGTTATGCTGCAGGTTTGGAGAGAAAATTTGGAGAATATTCTTGAGCACTTGAGCTTGGATATTTCAACTTCTCTTTTCTTGTCTTCTTCTCTCATGCTTCCATGGCAATCCATTTAGATTAATATTGCACTTGCATATTAGATTAGATTCATATTTCCTTTCATAGAATAATCTTGCCTAAGCATTTCCTTTCATAGATTAGTTTTCTTTCATGCATTGTTGTCATATATAATAGCTTCCATTTTCATTTGCATGCATACTTGATGATAATGGAGACTAGCATTCTTGCTTTTCCTCTTTGAATATCTCATTTTATGGTGTACTTGCATGGGCACAAACTAGGTCTAATCTGAGGGCCTCCATTACAAACCTTTGCACTCCATGAATAGAGAGCTATGAGTCACCATTTGAGACCTCATTCTTGATCAATCTTGGATTTAATGACTCATAGAAGTGTGACAATATTTTAGCACATAATTGTATCCTCTTGCTTCCTCAACTCTGATTTTAATCGCTGGAGTTCTTGAACTTTTTCATAATGCTTGTAAAATGCATTGGGCTCAGTTAAAGAATTATTTACACTAACCTTTATGTCTTCATGTAGCTTATTTATCTTTTCACTAACCTCGGTAGTGAAGTGGCCTATAGTGCATAATTTATACAAAATTATAATTACTTGTTGAAAAATAGTGTCAAGCTCGGATATTACCTCTGATAACTTGACTTTTTTTATTGCCACTTCTTGGCTTATTTTCTCTGCTAACTTCAATTAAATTTTGGCCTCTGCTCACTCTTCCATTCTCTTCTCTGTATCTATGTATATTGCATTGATGTGGCCAGTTAGAGTAGAAATTTGATTAATGATAGGAGTTGGCTCATCAACATTGATATCAGGGACTACTTGCATAAGAATCTCTCTAACATCCTCTAAGACCTACTTATGTTTACTTAATTTTCTTATCTTTTCTTGTGTAACCTTCCTTGTACACAATTATCTATATCTTCTTAATGCTTCAGGGTCTAGAGTCCTAGGATCACATGCAAAAATTTCTATGACTTCATCTAAGGTGACTGGACCCTTACCATGTTTCTTCTTTTTCTTTTTCTTGGGTGTGGGAGATCTCCCATATGGTACTAGAGCTTTGGCCTCCAAGTTTTACTTGTCTTTCTTGGTAGACACACTCTCTTCCTTACCCTGCCCTTTGACCAATGTCTCAGTGTCATGTCCTTGGGCTTTGTGCTTGGTTTCTATTGTAGACATCTCTGCAGGTGTATCTTTCTTAAGTTCTTTTCTTTCTGCCTCTTTACTTTCAGGCTCATTTATGTCTTTTTTCTCTTTTTCACCCTGTCCTTCAGTTTTTTCCTTCTACTACTCAGGTGTAGTATCTCAATTGCTTGTAATAATATTAAAAAATTACCCAGTATAGAAATTGTTGTTGCCTCGATAGGTTGATTTTATTCGATGGTACCTGCAACTATAGTGATGTTTTCATCATCCTTTGCATCATCATCGTGATCTCCATGTGCAATGTATTCAATCAAGACTTCATCTATCCCAGTTATTACTAATTATTTGGGAGCATCATGTGAATGTTCTTTAGTATATCCAACTGAATAGAAATCCTTGGCATATGTATCATCTTGTTTCTCAGTATTAGATATATGAATTGGTTCCTTGGTGGCTATGTCAGCTATTAGGAATTGGAACATTGAGAGGGGGGGGGTGAATCAGTGTTCACTGAATTTATCTTTTTACTTAATCTTAAACTTAACTTGAATACTTAAATACTGAAATGAACATCCACATAAACATGAAACATGAAATCAACACATAACACCAATATGGTTACGAGGAAACCCAAATAGGTAAAAACCCCAGTGGGAATTGACACCCACTAATATTTTGTATTAGTGTTTTATGATCCTTGTTAGAAGATCCTTAACCCTGTTAGGAGTTGCTTTACAATATGTTTAGTACAGTAGACCTTGTCAAGGGTCAGACCCTATTAGGATACTTTTACAATAAACCCTATTAGGGGTGTGGACGCACTGTCCTAGAGCTCACTGCTAAAGTGGTGAAGGTTGCAACCTTCTGATCTTAGATACACACTATATATGCTGGATGAACTATCACTGTAACAATGCTTGTTTGATCATTTCCTTTGATGCACTGATGCTTTGACCTCTTGCAAAGCTCTAATACATATTATCAACTCTTCACATACTTCTGCTCTGCTTATCTCAGCTCTATAACAACTCTCATGCTAATTACAATGGGTGCATCTAATATTTATATGCATATACAAAACAAATAAATAGGTCGGCCCTTTAACTGATTACATACAATGCTTCCAATTGAATTGGCTCAAGCATGTTTACAAACAAATATAATTACATGTTGACAACCTAATTACAATAGGTGCATAGCCTTTACAACATAATATTATAACCGCAAACCAAAATACCAACAATCAGCAACCTGCTTTGTTCTTCTCTGGCATTCACTGTCTATGCAACTTGAACTCTCTGTATCTTCCTCATAATGAACCTTTTGATCATGCTCTCTTAGACTTAGCATGAATATGATGTTACCAACTTAACTTCTAGGGTGCATACCATAATTTTTTCATATGCACGTGCGCTGATGCTCTGATCTTCAGGTACTCTATACACTGTCCAGTCTTCAACACTTAGCCAATTTCTGATTTTCATCAAGCGCCTTGAATCCAAACTACTATATGAATTTTTTTCCATAATGACAACACTATACTAAGTCATATACACTAGTGTAGTCAACTTGCCAACATCAACATCATCCGAGTGGACTCCTTTTCCTTTTATTTTAACTTTATGCTCAGGTATTAGAGCCATTGCAAGTTGACCAACTTCAACCCTTTGATTCAATAATTTTTTCCCATAGAAGCTTGTTGTTCTCATCAAATTCCACAATTTTACATGTCAAAATATTGAGTTCTTTACCCTTCATAAAAAATTGATTGGAATACTGCTTCATCAACTCATCAATATCAGTAACTATAAGAGTAGGCATTGCCAAAATTAATGAATGTTCCCTCATTTTATTTTCTGTATGCAAGACATATGTCCACCTTTTAGATATCTTCTCATATAATTCTTTAGGGATATATCTGTTAAAATCAATAGGTAATCTCTTGAGTTTAATGATCATCTAGATGATAGCTTCTTCTATTTTCCCCTAATCCTCGGTAGACATGTACATACTGACTCATATTTGGGTGATTTAGAATCCTTGACTCCTAAATATTTTTAGCTAACTTTTATACTGACCGATTCTTATTTACAACAACTTAAAACTTATTTTGATCATCTGCTTCATCATCTTGGTCTATATCATCTTTAGATCTTATCATTCTTCTCCTCTTCTTAGGTTGCTTGGTGGTGACTTGGGCACCTCTTTTCTTTTTCTAATAAGTCTTTGTAGTAGTAGGCCTCATGATTTTTGTTATTCCTTTCTTTAGGGGTGGAGAAGCAGCCATGAAGGATCTTTTTCTTTCTCATGTAGGCATTTCTGCTTGCTTCCTTTTCCTTGTGGCTTTTACTGGTGCAGCTTGAATTTTCTTATTTGACTCGGTTTCCTCCTCATGTTCACTGTTGCTAATTAAAAGTTTTTCCTTAGTTGATTGTTCAACTAGCTTAACTATTGATTCTTCTTCATCTTCATCTTCATCTTCTCCAAATTTTTTTGTGAAGGTTTCTATCATATTTTTAGATTTTCTGTTTACCTTCACTCTGACTAGATCCATCTTTATTATTAACTTAGCTTCCTCATAGGTTCCAAACATAGTAGCTTTTGGATCTTTGGGCTCAGCCAATAGTGCCTTTATTGACCTAGAAGATCGGTCAATATCTAGTTCATAGCCCATTGGAGGTAACCAAGAAGTCCTTGGCTCAACTGTCTTGATTAGGGTGGTGTCGATATCCACTACAAAGCATATATATTCTTTGTGTTTTTCAACTAACTGTCTAGGAATCCTACTTCTTTTGTGTATTCTATCCTTAAATTGTCCAAAATAATCATTCATGAGAATTACAAAATTATGAGCTAGATTTTGGACAAACTCACTTATTTGCATGATAATCGATTGGTTGACATCCCAGTCAACATTACCGAAAGATGGGAAGAATTTTCGCAGGTAGAAAAATATATAGACTAGTCATGAACCAAACTTACATGTGTTTTTCTTTTCTACCTGAATGGTTCTCATAGTCTCCTCTAGTTGTTTCAATAGTATCTTAGTGAGGTCCAATTGTAGACCTTTCTTAACAATCTTGTAGGCAATATCTATAGCTCCATATGGTACGTTGTTGGGCCTGCTAGGTTGAAATATCTTATAGCCAATAACATAGGCTCCAAACCTTGTTTCTGGATCAGTGATGGTATTCACTCTCATTCCTCTTCCATCCTATTTGGTTCCTATGAGCTTCTCATTTTCTATTCTCAATGCATTCCTTATGGCCTTAGCTTTTTTAGTAGTGGGGTAATCGGCGATAACAACATGAATAATATCCTTGGATAGTTTAACTAGTTCATCCAACCACATTTTTCCTTCATGTACGTGGCTAAGAACAACCCCAATCCATTCAAATTTGAACTCTCTCAGGAAATATAAGGCATTCATCAATCCCTTAACTTCCAAGTGTTTGTGCTCATCCTCTAGCTTTCCATTCTCACTCAGCTCCTAGTAAGATGATTGAGGTTCAAAATCTTT
Source organism: Chamaecyparis obtusa (assembly GCA_027943335.1). NCBI lineage: Eukaryota > Viridiplantae > Streptophyta > Pinopsida > Cupressales > Cupressaceae > Chamaecyparis > Chamaecyparis obtusa. Next base: position 1,400,342 of record BSBK01000494.1, on the reverse strand, counting down.
GATTTTACTAATTTTATAATGGATATATGCACATATATCTTGCACCAATAAAACCCTAGGCGGTATTCTAGAAAACATGCCTGCTTGATCAATGTGTAAGGCAATCTCAAGGTGCAACTAGTATTTGGGTTCCTCATAAGTTGTAGACTTGATTAGTGTGACCTTCTTGTCACTTTCAGATTTAGATTTCACAACCTTGGATGAAGATGCCATTGTTTTCTCAAATTTAGGGCTTCACAAAATCTCAGTAAAATAACTCAATGGATGAGGAACTTACTTGAAATAGTGATAAAATTTCTCAAGATCTCCTTAAATCTCTATTAAATGCTCAAGAAACTCTTTACTCAAATCACTCTGGTTCTTCTCATGATCGTTGTGTAATGAAATGACTTTCTTCATTGCATATTTATACCTAAAATTTATTTTCCCGATCAAACTGCTACATTAAATGCTTTACCTACCACAACTCAATAAACATAGTTACACTCGGTTGACACTTCAAAGGATTAATCATCTTGGTTAACACTAAATATCACTCGGTTGTTACTTCAAATCAGTTAACCTTGCCAATATATACCGACTAACAAGCATTTACTTAGTCATGTTTTTACCGACTATACACATTCTAAGTTCAAAACATATAATACCATAGTGCATCTTATTTTATGCTGATTTTTGTGTTTATTCAATAGATATAAGGGACTTCTATAAGATATAACTGATTGTCATTAAAATCCATTACATACCTTAATTTCTTAGGTAGAGGTGGTGAAATCACCTAATCTGAAAGATGAGGTGTTACTGACTGCAGTGCTTGATCTAGCATTGTCATTTGTTTCTTTTCTCCACATTTAATTTCTTATCCTCATGATTTCTTCAATTGTGTTTCCATTTTTATTTTCATTTACCTCTGGTGCTCATACTCTACAATCCTTGCTCAAGTGACCAACCTTTTGACAGTGTAAACATGCCATTCCAATACTTGTCCAATTATGAGATCTTCCTTTCCAGTTCTTTCTCATGCAATTTTTTGCAATATGTCCATATCTACCACATGTTGTACAATTATTCCAAGTGATGTAATCCCAAGTGTATGCATTGCCTTGCCTTCTTGGTTGGTATGTCTTATTTTGTCCTTTCAGTGTCCAGACTTGCTTCATCTTTGTCCTGCATTCCTGTGATATATGTCCATGCATGTTGCAAGTGCGATGTTTTTCCATGTAGTGTTTCTTAGATGTCCTATTCAACCTTGTTCTACACTCATGTGCTTAATGTCCATACTTACTACAGTTATAGTTGTAACCATTAAATTTAGGAGTAGATTTAGGAATACCTTTTTCTTTGAATCTGCAAACATTTGATGTGTGGCCTATTTTTCCACAATGATAACATGATAGCTTCTTTGGTCTTGGATTTGCATAGGCATTTTTCTATCCATCTTGTCTTGATGACTCTCCATGCTCAGTATAGCCTAACCCAATAGTGCTATCAAGTCTTCTCTGACTATTCAGGAATTCATCCATTCTTTTAGTACTATCTTTAGCTTTCTTGATCATCTCATTATGTTATTGTTGAATCATTACTTCATTATTCAATCTTTCATTTTCTTCTCTTAATTCACCAATGTCTTCCAATTTCCTTGTAAGCTCACTGCTTACTGGGTTGACTTCCTGACTTATGACAATCATCTAATTAGAGATTTCAAAGTGATTCTCAACGAGTCTTAATATCTCAGATTCCTTTTCTTCCAACTTTTCAGTCATTTGCCTCCTATCTTCAATAGACAAATTTGTTTCTTGTTCATCTTGTCTTGCATTGTTCATGACATTAATCATTCTAACCATTTTTATTTCTTGACCGATCTGCAATGCTTTCACTTGTTCAGTAAGATGTTGATTCTCTTCAGATAGATTTGATATGGTTCCTTCAGATACATCAAATATGCTACCAGATCGAGATCCAAATGCCTCAAATGGATCATCTATCTCTTCTTCATGATAATCAGTCTCATTATACTCGTTGAGTGTCATTTTACATGAAGACAACGACTAGGAATTTGCGTGAGCAATTTCCCCTCTTGGAAGACTGATGGAATCAATCTCAAGGTTCCTTCTGGCTGGGTCTCAACCACTTGGATAGCTCAATGGAAGACAAATGTGAATTTTTTAACAAGGACGCCTTTGCTAGTTCTTCTCTCAAGGGAAACTGCAAAACAATCTTTTAGGAAACCAAAGTTCTCTCTTTTTTTATATGATTTTCAGATTTAAGAATAAAGTAATGCTAGTTTAATTAATCTATTGAAAACAACTTGCAAAGAAGGGTTAGAAGATGTAGGGTAAAAAGATATTTTAAATGAAATTTTTGAAAAGAAACCTAATGGACATATGCTAGCATCACACCACCATGAAAATTAAATAAACAAGAAGATGAAGAAACCCACAAAATAGAGATCAGATCATGTCATAATCTTCAGCTAAATGGATGCAAGCATCAATGGAATTGAACAAATGCAAATGTATGATAAGCCAAAACTCATCAAATCATCAAGCCACCCCAGATGTGTGCACACGTGAGACAAGTTAATCTTCAAGCACCAAAGAATACTCTTCTCATAAATTCATCACAACACAAAAATGCAATACCAGCAAACACCGAACTAAAAGATCACAGACTTAAAATCATTAAATAATCAATTGGCTCTTTGAAATAAAAGAATGAGAAATTCACACATTCATAAATTTCACATAGACATCAGATAAATCACACCATGAATGAAGCACCAATTGTATCTATTGTATTAATCATCAAGTCGACCCTCATTACATCATTTTATTACAATTTATAGAGCTAGGCTCTTATTTTGGCAGCTAGGGTTTTGCTGCAACTAAAACTTGAAAGTAAATCTAACTATAGCTTGCATTAAAGAAAATACTTCTAAAGCTTAGCTAAACTATCCTAGCATAGAATTAATCCTCGTGCATTACAAATATTTAAATAAATCAGGCATTAAACAACTCAAAAATGGAGCTGGAACTCATGCATGCACTTCATAATCTCCATGTTTCTACCCTTGATCTCTAGCTCCAGATTCTCCACATGGACCCAATTGGAAGAGATCCTAGAATCATGCACAAATGATCCCAAAAAGAAAGCCTAGATGACTAAAAATGACCTCTGAGATAACTGGAGTTAACTTTCAAACGTGCCAAAAAATGCCCAAATCTTGATAGTTGGTCAAAAAAACTCAAGACCCAAAATTGACTAAGTATCAAGTCCTTCATCCCCAAAATTTTAGACTTGCGGACTTGTCAGAGGCCAAAAAACCCACATGGCCGAAATGCCAAAAATCAGGCTTTGCAAAAATAGCTAAGTGTTAAAATTGGATTTTCTGTACACAAAATTTGGTAGATCTTAGACTGGAGGCCTACTAGCTGGGAGGCACTTCTGGATGTGCTTTCTTGAACCTATCTACTATCTCCAACACCTCATCAAAGTCTAGCATCTTGATCCCTTGAAGGATCTCTTGCTGCCTATCTCGAAAGTCAATCAATTCTTGTGCAAAAGCTTTTATTTCTTCTTCACGAGATAGGACTTTCTGAATTTCCTCCTACTAAAACATCTACTGGAGGTCTTCTTTAGTCTTTACCCCTTGTAATATGCCTAGGTACTAATTAATGATGTCATTTACTGAATACATAGTGTTATCATCATCTTCATTAAACAAATCTAGGTCTAGGCCTTCAAAGAACTCCTGCAGCTACTTTGCAAAAAGCGTGTTGTCATCTCTCCTCTTGTTCAACCTCTTGAGAACCTTTTCAAATATAGCCAATGCCACTACTATCTCTTGGATCCACTCTTCAAAATTATCCAATTTTGATCCTTCATATATCTTCATCAAAACCTGGAAGCACTGCTTCCTTATCATTGTCAGCTCATCCAACACCTTTTGCCAATTAAGGATGGTTTACTCTACACCATTTTCCTCACTCATAATTTCTATTAAGGAAGTTATTCCTACCAAAATGTTATGAAAGGGCCTCAGAATCCTCTTGAGAGAAAGGCTAGAAAACTATTCAAAATCAAGCTTCCACTCAGCACAAGCCTATACAAAAGAATGTGGAACATCTGTATCTATATCCCCCCTCTTCTCCAAAATTGCATGTAATGAGGCCTCGGGGTTATCTGGGTCAATTGGACCCGCTATTTTCAAAATGAATCTCTTCATAGCTTTGTTCTACTCTACCAGAGCCTTTATCCTCTCTTCATCCTTATCCATGAAGCCCAGAGCATGCTTCAATCCCAATGTAGCCAAGGTTTTTCTACCTTCTCTATTGGGCTCCCCCAAGTCTACCTCCTCCAACACATAGTCATCTGGAGTGATCTCATTTGCACTAACATCCATTGTAGGAACAACCACCTATACTTTCCACCTACCTGTTTGGTCTTGTGTTACATAAGACATTGTCCTTGCTTGGGGAACTGGTTCCATTTGGTGGAAGGTGTGCCCTAGCGTGGTTATGTCAGCCTCATCATCTGTATACACCCTGACCCTTGGCTATATTTCCTTTGTGAACCATGTGGGCTTTGAGAACACATTCAATGGCTCATAGGGAGCAGCCAATGTGGAAAAATTTGATGGGTGCCTTGTTTCTATTTCCTCTTGACTCTCCTCTTCTTTCTCTATTTCCTATTCATCTTTAGTATTTTGTTCGCCCTCTTCCTATGTGCATTCCTCATCATCAGCCATCTACTGCTCATCAGTTGTTTGTTCCTCAATATCTATTTGTTGCTTCTCTTCTTTAGTATGTGGCTTTTCTTCTGCCTGTGATTCTCCCTTATCATCTAGCTCCTCAGATCTTGTATGAGCTTCTTCCATCTTCTCTTCACCAGTGACTTCTGCTTCTGTCTCCAGCTCCTGCGAGCTCTAAGGCACTAATTCACTATGGACCTATGGTAAGGGAACGTGAACTTGGGGAGGAATATTGAGTGAGGGGGGGATGGGAGACACAAGGGGAGTGGTTGAATGGGTTGGTGGAGGTGGCATTGAAAGGGGAACATGGGATAAAGAAGGTTGTTGAGGCAACGGAGTGGTTCGTACTAAAGTGGAAAGTGGGGTAGTGGGAAGCTCTTGAAGTGGAACTATAGGTGGAGTTGGATGCTAAGGTGGAGGTGGAGGTGGAACAGATGAATCCAATGGGACCTGTGTAGCTACATCTTCTTCTAAGGTGACCCCAACAGAAGAGTCTTTTTCTGGCTCTGCAGTCTCCTTTTGGGCCTCAGCCATCCCAACATCAACTTGCTCTTGAGATTCCTATTGGGTGTCCTCTCCCTTGCCACTAAAAAGACTTGTAAACTACATACAAGATTTCTTCTCAGACTCTTTAAAACCATGTAGCCCTACAAAATCTATGAGGTCGAACTCATCATCACCGAGAGCATCTATATTTATTGGCTCCTCCTGAGTAGCCCCTCCCATGTTCTCAGGATCATTGTCCATTATCCTCCTTTTCTTCAAAAATCCCACAGACTGGGTCCTCCTATTAAGGGGAACTTCATCCAAATCACCTTCATCATCTTCCACCAGAGTATCCATTTGTGTGGGCATTGAGCCTCTCTTTCTCTTGTACACATGACCCTTGACTACTCTGGATGGCTTGGGCCCTATGATTTTGAACTTTGTCTTCTTGGCCATGTTGGGAGAGTCATGGCTACTGGATGAAGGTATATCTAGTGGCCTGATGCTTTCAATCTTCTTGGTCTTTACCTTTTTGGAGTGCGTAGCTGGACCATATGCAATGGGGTGCTCACGCCAATATATAGTTTCTGGCTTTAGAGGAGCAGCCTCTTTGAACTATGGTTTCAAAACCTTTTCTCCCTTCTTCTTTTCTCAAGAGGGCTTCTTTGGGAGTTGTTTCATCAGAACTGACTACATTTGGAAAGGACAAGCAATCCATGATTTTGTCAATTTAACCACATGGCGGGCTCTAAAATCCATACTATCATTCTCATCTTGATCCACTTCTACATTCAAAATGGCCCTTGTGAACACCTTGTCCGTATTATATATAGAATCCAAAATTTTATCTAAGTCAACATCTACCACCTTCTATAGAATCTTCAACAAAAGGGTACCTTGCACCAGCTCTAGACTCATCTGACAGTAATCACAAACCCTTACTTCATAATCATCAACACAGTAAGCCCAATGGTCTTCTACATGTGGCTCATGAACATAATGCCTCCCCATTATGTGGCTGTATGTACTAATGGGATCAAAGTGAGGCCTCACCAGGTTGTAAGTTAACAGTCAGAATTCATCCCACTCCCAAGTCAAAGACTTGTAGACCTTCATATCCGGCACATAGTGGGGGCCAATGGAAATGGGAAAATCCTAGCAATGCTTCTTCTTGTGCTTAATGTGTTGGTGTGTGTCAGATAGCTACCTTGCGATCTCCAGGAGGAATACCCTATTAGATGGGTACCTTGGTAACTTCTTTGGTGCTAGGATGCTTCCTGCCACCCATATGTAAGTGAAGGTCTGGAATTGTATATAGAATGCCCCCAAGGCTTTTACTTTAGTTGCTGCTTCAATGGATAGTCTTTTAGCATAGTCTCCCTCAATGGATTGTATGATTGCAAAAATGAAGGCATCATTGACTATTCTAAAGTCCAGGCTATTATGTGTATAGAAGTCCTTCCTCACCAGTTGAGGATACAAGGTAAATGGCCATGTATTATGTTCACCCATCACCCCAACTTTAGTCAATCCTAGGTATACTGCATGTGCAGCTAGTAGATACATGACATAAGATGTCATGTAGAAATGGGGGTCTATCTTAACCTGAATCAGTTGTTCATCAAGTTGGTCACTTAGGATGGTAGCCCAATCAAACCTTTCTTGCCTTTCTCTTATCTCTTGGATTAGGAAAATCATCCATGGATCCAACTAAGAGGACTTAGGCAGCCTGTACACCTTGCTGATCATTTTTATGGCCGCTTGGATATCTTCTTGCATATACCCTCTTCTCATATCAATCCTATCCAATTTGTTCTTGGGAAATGACTGCTTTAGGTACTCATTATTGACAATGTTATGAGCGCTCTATATGTCCTTATTGTAGAATTCTATTCCCTTGTTGATGTTGAAATTAAAGAACTTGTCCACCCTTTTGGATAGATGGAAAACATCCTCAATGTTTTGAGGCCTTAGGTCCAAGACCATTTCACCAACGCTATTCTTTACCATGTGCTCATTGGGCACATAGTTACTGGCCAATGTATTGATTAGGTCTGCCGATTAGATGGAAACTGGGTGAGCTGCCATATTCACCAAAGAGCAGTGAACTAATGAAGTGCAGTCCTCCAAACATCCTACCAGATGAGCACATTTTTTCAGGTAGTCATTCCATCTTACGTTCCCAATATTGGTGTCTGTTATGCTTGTGTGCAAGTTTGTCACCTTGGAAGGTGGATGGTAGCCTTTGAATTGATATTTCATTGCTGGTGATGCTACTACCTTTTCGGCCATATCTATAGAGAGGACAAGAAATGAATCAACAACATAGTAGGAGAAAAGAAACTTAGAAAGAAAAGCACATGACCAAATTAAACTCAAAAGGGGGCCACAAAAGGTGATTTCAACTTTTCAGACTTTTGGGGGTGTCCAACCTCCTGAAGTCCAAAAAGGCTAAAAATGTTGAAAGAGGCTATGCAGACAATACTCTTAGCTCTTTCAGTGAATTGGAGGTGAGGAAACCCCGTAGGTCGACAAGGCCAAAAAGTCTGAGGAGGGGTTTCTGGTAGCATCTTGAAGAGTTTGGCGATTCGGGGATCGATATATCTTTGGCGTGCGATAAGGCCGAAAAGGCCAAAACTACTGAAGGTGCACTTGAGTACTTTGGCCAAGGTTCACTTTCAGTGCTTTGGAGGTATGAATTTTTTAGTGTGCGACAACACCAAAATACTAAAAGGTTCCCTCAACACTTGGAGAATTCCTATTTGCAAGTTGCTTGAAAGTTTTAAACCTCGAAGGTCCGAAACTAAGGTTTCTCAGTCAGACTTGAAAATGAGTTTGACAATGATTTTGACCACAAACTCATCAAGGGGATGTAAGGTGACTACCTTGATGATCCCCAAAGCCCAAAAGGCTGACTCCAAACAACCTAGACCTAAAGACAAGGCCGAAAAGGCCGAAAAAGACACGAACCTAAACTAAGACAGGCCGAAAAGGCTGAAAGGACCAATCCCCTAAGTTGAGACCCAAAAACAAACAAAAGGAAGAAGGAAGAGAAGACAACCAACCTCAAAAATGATAAACTCGAGGACGACCAGCGAAAATAGGAGACCAAGATGATGAAAAAGCAAGGAGCAGTGAGAAAACTGGCTGGAGGTGGAGGAGGGAGCATGAAAGTGAGGGTTTTAAAACCCTTCACTCCTTATATAGGCTACCTTAGTGGCTGACATCATCACCCTGGGCGATCAACCTTTCGGCCTTTCAAACTACCGAAAAGGCCAAAACTCTAAAAGACTGACTCCCACAAGGGGTTAGACCTCCGAATTTCTAAACCTCCAACAAGTCCAAAAGTGGTGCTAGGGCTGAAAAGGTCAAAAAATAGGGCAGGATTTTAACTCCACTCCTTTAGCCTTTTCGCACTTTTGGACATCCGAAAGTGTGAAATCTTAACAAGGCTAAAAAGGCCAAAAACTGACAAACAACTAAGGATAAGAGAGACCAAGAACAAGAAATGAAACAAGCATAAAGCAAAAAGGGGGGCCCCTAAGGCCAAGAGGCCAAAAAAGGGGAGCGTGGTTGTGGGACCACAACAATACTGAAGTGCCATATCCTTCCTCTTGACCAATAAATTTCTCAGTGTTTCTTTAGCTTCCTTGAATTGTTCAATGTAGATCTGCATCTTTATTCTTTGATTCTCAATAGTCTTATCAAGCTTATATCTTTCCATCCTTAAGATTTTCTCTTCAGTGATTAAACTTCCAAAAAAAGAGAACTAGCTCTGATACCAATTATTGGGATTATGGAAAGATATGTACTGAGAGGGGAGGGGTGAATCAGTACCTTTAAAACTTTTGAAACTGAATCTTTGTAAACATTAATATCATTAACTAATTAAATCCATTACATGTAACATATATCCAAAACATAACTGAAATGTAAATGCATGTAATCTAATCAATAAACCATTCATGAAACTTCATACACATAACTTAAGTATTTTGGTAATGCAGAAACCCTTGTTAGAAGGTAAAAACTACAGTGGGGATGACACCCACAAAGCTTCACTACTGTAGTAACAAAGTTGTCGGTTAAGGCTACAAATATTGTGATCACTTTTGGTGATCTTACCCTATTAGGAGTAATAATGAGATCAACTAGATCTACCTGGTTAAAGGATTTTAGCAACACAATCAAGTGTGCACTCGGTTAAGATATTTACAAAAGAACTGTTAAGTTCACTATGTTAAGAGATTTAGAAATCTGCTACAATGGTTAAAGAGTAATAGTAGGATTGATCTGTAAATAGCAACTCAATCATGCCTAATTTAGATCTATGAATTACTTATCTTTTATCACCTTAATGTGATTGATGTCTTCAATGAATACTACTCGCTAGCCTTCTGTTCTTGATAAACTAAATTTTCCTTCAATGTTTTTCAATCAAAAACCTTGTCTAATCTTTAGATGTCTTCCACTACAATGACTACTTCATGTGTGATACATGTCAAAATGACATCCTTACAAATTTTATATCAAATTGATTTGACCTAATTAGGGTTTAACCTCTATCTTAGAAAACCTAAGATCTATGGTAGAAATGAATAACCTAGATCAATATTACAAAGGAATCATCAACAATTTAATGATTACATCCATATTAAATTATGTCTCGATCTTGGTAAACCATTTTCTTAATCGGTGTAAATGGTTTTCCTTGTAGTTTGATCCATGCCAAACTACTATGTTGTTTCTTGTTTCACTTGGTGTACATTGCATTCATTCTTTAGTAATTTCCTTGTGCTTGGTTCATATGAATGTTTGGTGAGTACTGTTCTTGGTACTTGGTAATCATCTGGCTCGGTGAGAGTGCTCAGTCAAAGTTGTATTTGGTTAACTTAATAATTTACCTTGAGTTCTTCTCGGTGTAAAGGCTCTGTGTATTGACTGATTGTCCTATCTTGTCTCCTTTACCAGCTATATGATTGAATGATACTAATGACAACCATTAATTCTCTTTAGGAATAAAAAACTAGATTTAAACCCTCTATGTGGAACCTAATCAGGGATTCTAAGAGATTAGGTTAAAATCCATAGATATGGTACTTCCCAAGAAGATCAAACAATAGTTAATTCTTTATTTGGATGTCACACCTTACTCCGCAGAGGAAAATGATGCTTGCATCCACTTGCACACAAAAATGTAGTCAAATGACATCTTACAAGCTTGGAGCACATTCATAAACTTATTCAAAACTACAAAGTGCACACTTTCTTATCAAAACATATATAAGTCTTGAATCCTATTTAGTTGACCATTGTCAAATTCATCATTTCCACATTAATTTAGTATATCATAATTGAACTACTTGTTCATCATTTCAATTCAAAAAATTAAAAGCATTGCATTAGTAAACCACTTTGCATCTAACAAGTGAAATTACATAGTAAAATATCATAGCAAAAGAGGGGCATAAAATATCCTCTCCCTTGTAAATCATCGTCCTTGATGATTTAAGTAGCATCACAACAAGATGGAAATAATGTTTAAAATATTATTACAAATAGTTTTTAGTTTTTATAAACATTGAAAAGATTAGGGAATCTTTGGTGGTGAATAGTTGTGATTTGGAATCACCACTATTTGTGTATGTGTGTGGGGAAAATGTAAGATTCACTCCTAAATCCAAATTCCCAAAGGAGAGATCCAATTTGATCAACCAAGAGGTTAATACACAATCGAATCAATCTATGAAGAATATGAAAGAAAGAATAAATCCTATACTTCCCTATAGTTGGATTAAGCTTGAAATCTGAAATAATTGAAGTGCAAATACTAACATTGAATTAGGGAAAATCTGGAAAATGTCGAATTCTGGCTTATGTGTGAACTTTCTAAAGATTCTGTCACCTATTCTAGACTGGAAATGTTGAGGTGGACAAAACCTAGAAATCTTTTCTCCAAATTCACACAGGTCGACTTTGACCTTTTAAAAGGTCAAAGACCACATTATCTATTTGAAGTCCGATTCTGATTCTGTTTGTAGATCCTGAAAGATTGCCAAAAAGGGTATCCGAATTCACTCTTAGATTTGAGATTTCACACCTGTACCTACAAGAAAATGGGGGTTTTTGGTTGTATGGGGGGTTTGCCTTAGTCAAACCCCAATTTAGGAATTAACCTTGAAATTGAATTGAAATATATGGTGCATAAACAAAGTAATTGAAACAAATCACCTCGCTTATGTTGAAGTCCTTGTAGAGGATTCGAATCCTCAAATACACAAGTAAGAATGCTTCAATGAATGTAGGATTTCTCTAATCAATGGTATTTTGATCTTCAACACCAATGTTGATTTGATCTTTGCATATGAGAAGGCTTGAATGAATGGAGAGAGATGGATCTTCAAGGGGGCTCCAAGGAGATTGAATCCTTCAATAGCTAACGATGGAACTCCTTGATGGATGAATGCTAGAACACTTGAATTCTTGAAGACTTGCTTGCACTTGAGAGCTTGATTGCTTGATGTGAATAATGGATTGATGTTGGAGATGTGAAAATGAGAGAGGAAGGCCTCCTTTTATAGTGAACTAGGGCACACTCCTCTAGATGGGCCACCTTGAAGAATTAAATCCCAATTAGGTCCTCACCTTTAGAAAATATACCTTGATTAAATACCATTAAAGGATTTATCATTTCAGAGCCCGAAACAGCCGACCTAGAAGCGGGAAATAACTTTCCCGAAAGCCAAATTAGTGGGAAATGAAACTTTGAAATTTTGGCAGGAAGAGGTCAAGGTCGAGGTCGACCCTAACTTGGTCAGGGTTGAGGTTGACCCTGACCTAGTCAGGGTCGAGATCAACCTTGACCTCAAACCCTAACTTTGTCAGGATTTGCAATAGGAGTTCCAAGGGATGCCAAAAATGTAGAATTTGATGTCTGAGTAGGACCCAGTGCCAGGAACAGATAGAAAATCCTCTGAATGATGTGATGATGGACTAGGAGGTCTCATTTCTGAATAATACCTAGAAAATAGAGCCATGGAAAGAGGAAAATTAGGAAAGTCCTTAAGAACTTAACCCTAATTTCACCTAGAATGAAGAAATCAAGTGCGGAGAAGAAGTGGAAAGTGAGGGAAAACCAAATACATGCAAAGACCCAATCAAGGTGCTTAACATGACCCCAAACCACTTACTCAGAGGGCTAAATGCTCTTATCATGGAAGTGCTTCCATTTTAAGATGATACATTAATCCCCCACTTTAGCAAGAGTATGGACTCGATGCAAACTCTTGGTAAAGGAGATAAAAAATAACAAGATAATCTTATCATAATCTAAGGCACAAAGAGAAATCCCAAGCCCCCAGGGACTCAAGTCTTCATCGACTCTTAAATCATAGATAAGAGAGACATCTCTAAAGAAAGAAAGAAAAAGTGTGAACTAGGGCACACTCCTCTAGATGGACCACCTTGAAGAATTAAATCCCAATTAGGTCCTCACCTTTAGAAAATATACCTTGATTAAATACCATTAAAGGATTTACCATTTCGGAGCCTGAAACAGCCAACCCGAAAGCAGGAAATAACTTTCCCGAAAGCCAAATTAGCGGGAAATGAAACTTTGAAATTTTGGTAGGAAGAGGTCAGGGTTGAGGTTGACCCTGACCTAGTCAAGGTCAAGGTCGACCTTGACCTCAAACCCTAACTTTGTCAGGATTTGTAGCAGGAGTTCCAGGGGATGCCAGAAATGCAGAATTTGATATCTGAGCAGGACCCGGTGTCAGGAATAGATAGAAAATCCTCTGAATGATGTGATGATGGAATAGGAGGTCTCATTTCTAAATCCCACCTAGAAAATAGAGCCATGGAAAGAGGAAAATTAGGAAAGTCCTTAAGAACTTAACCCTAATTTCACCTAGAATGAAGAAATCAAGTGCGGAGAAGAAGTGGAAAGTGAGGGAAAGCCAAATACATGCAAAGACCCAATCAAGGAACTTAACATGACCCCAAACCACTTACTCAGAGGGCTAAATTCTCTTATCATGGAAGTTCTTCCATTTTAAGATGATACAGGTGGATTTCATCATAATCCTCCTAGGCCGCACTGTCCTCAATGTATTAGTCACACTAAACCTTACATTTCTTGATCTCCCTATTTTTTAAGTGAAGCTTACTTACTTCAAGAACTTTAATGGGCTCAATTGTGACCACCCTTGGGTCCTACACATGGATTGAATTCCAATCAAGCACATTCTCAAAGTATGATACATTTTTCTTAAGATATAACACATGAAAGACATTATGTAACTAGGTGAGAGCTGATGTTAGATTAATTATGTAAGAAATCTAATTGGTAACCTCCAGGACCTAAAATGGTTGAACATATCTCATCACAAGTATAGATGATTTTTTAAACCTAATAGTACTTTTCTAAGGATTAACCCTTAGGAGTGCCTTGTCTCCTACCATAAATTATCTCGGTGTTCTTTTGGTGTTGGCATAGATTTTTTACTAAATGTTGGCTTCAACTAACATTAATTTTACTTGTTCCTCCAATTCTAAGAGCATTGTAGGTTTGAGGGTTATTCTATCTTCCAACTTGTCCTAGCTGATAGGAGTTATACACCTTGTTCCATATAGTTCCATAAATGGTGTTATCTTAATTGTTGAATGATATGAGTTGTTGTAAGAAAACTCAACTAAGGGTAGGTAGTCCCTCAATTTGTACTATTGATCCATGTAGTACATTCTCAAAAGGTCTTCTATAACTTGGTTGACCATTTTAGTTTGACCATGAATTATGGTTGATATGAAAAACTAACATTTAGTTGAGTCCCTAGGGCTAGGATCAATTTTTTCTGAAACCTTGACATTATCCTCAAAACCCTATTTGATATTATTTTCTAAGGTATTCCATGCAACCAAAATATCTCATGTAAAAATTTACAAGAAATAATGTGTGCCCAATTTATTAAATTTTTTAGAATGAAATGAGCAACTTTAGTGAGTCTATTGACCACCACCAAGACTTCATTGTGCTTATTTTTTTATATATTGGTAATCCTTGGATGAGATCCATATTAATTATTTTCCATTTCTATTTTGAAACTGCATTGGGTTGTAAAAATCCTGCCGGGTGTTGGTGTTCCATCTTCACCCTTTGGCATTCAAAATAGTTGGCCATAAACCTTGCAACATATTTTTTCACGCCCTTCCAAAAATAATGGGGTTTAATGTATGTAAGGTGTTTAGTGACTTTAGGGTGATCTAAATATGGTGTTGAATACACCTTCTTTAAAACTAATTGCTCAATTCAAAAGAGTTAAGAATATACATTAGGCTCTAGTATCTCAAAAGATCATTAGATTTGATCTGGAATTATCAATATCTTATGTCTTGTAGGTTAGTTTGAATGGATTACTTCACCTACCAATAATACTCATCCTCACCTAATTGCTAAAGAACTCAATTTTTGAAATATCTATGTACAAATTCCATAAAAGATATATGCCTTCTTCAACTCAGTACATCTATGATCTAGTTTTCTTTCCCCTTAATGTAACTGATCTCAAAGTCATAGTCTGAAATAAATCCCAACCATCTTCTTTGGTGTGCATTGAGATTTGGTTGAGTGAAAATATATTTCAGTCCTTGATGATCCAATCACAACTCAAAAGGTTTACCTAGTAGGTAGTGCTACCACATCTATAGTGCATGCACAATTGCCATGAGTTCTAGATCATGAGGGGCATAGTTTTTCTCATAGTTTTTGAGATTCCTTAACTTATAGGAAATTAGCTACCCATATTTCTTTAATACCACTCTTATCCTTCCCTTGATTCATTTGCAACCAACATAATATGTCCTTTTAGATTAGGTACCTTTAATATAGGAGTTGTGGCTAGTTCTTTTTCATAGATTCAAGGCTTCTTGGGAATTCTTCGTCAACTTGAATTTATTCCCCTTTCTTTGAAGTAAGGTGATAGGGTAGGATATCTAGGAAAAAATCATAACAAATCATCATCAATAACTTTCTAGCCCTATTAAATTTTTTACAACCTGAACATTCCTAGGGGTTGTCTATTCCATTATGACTTTGATCTTTGTAGCTTATACTACTATTCCTTATGCAAAGATAATATACCCTAAATATTGCACTTACATTTGGAGGAATGTGCATTTGGGCAACTTCCCTTATAGTTTATGCTCACATAACATCAAGAATATTTTAAGGTGTTGGTAGTGTTCCTCTTCATTTATGGAATAAATTAAAATGTCATCTAGAAATACCAAGAAAAACTTGTCCAAGTAGTCTCAAAAAACACTATTCATGAGGTTCATAAATTTTTCAAATGCATAGTGAGTCTAAATGGTAATACTATGAACTCATAATATTCATAATGCATTCTAAAAGTGATTTTGTGGATATCCTCATTGTTGAGCATCAATTTTACATGAGACAATGACTAGGAATTTGTGTGAGAAAATTCCCCTCTTGGAAGAATGATGTAAATCAATCTCAAGGTTCCTTTTGGGTTGGGTCTCAACTACTTAGATAGCTCAATTGAAGATAAATGTGAATCTATTCATGAGGAGGCCTTTGCCGGTTCGATCTTTGAGGGACTGCAAAATAATCTTAAAACACAAACAATCTTTCTTTCTTTTGTATTTTTTGGATCTTTAGATGAAAGCAATATAGATTTGACTTAATCTATTATGATTGATTTCATAAACAAATGAGCAAAGTAACAAGAATAAGGTAACGAGAATTTGAAATGAAATTGCAAAAAAAAATAAACTAATGGACATAAACTGATGTCATGTTGCTTTGCAAATTAAAGTACCAAGAAGATGGAGGAAACCCACACAACAGAGATATGAATGAATCACAATCCCAGCTTAATAGATGCAATCATCAAGGAAATAAACACAGATCTAAGATATATCAAAATTCATCAGATCACGAAGCCACCACAAATGTGTGCACACGTTAGACAAGTTTATCTTAAAGCACCAAAGAACGATCTTCCCAATAATTCATCACAACAAAGAAATGCAGCAAAGATAAAAACTAGACTAATGAATTTGTAGATCAAAATCACCATACAATCAATTGGATCTTTGAAATAAAATAATGAGAAAACACACATTCATAAATTTCACAAAGATAGCAAAAAATATCACACCACGATTGAAGCATCAATTGTAAGTATTGTATTGCAATTATAATTGACCCTAATTACATTGTTTTCTTACAATTTATAGATTTGTGCTCTTTAGGGGAAGCAATTTTTATAGCTAGGGTTTTGGCTGCCCATAAAACTTGAAATTAAATCTAAACTAGAGTTTACATGAAAAGAAACTATCCCTAAAACAAGTTTAAACTACTTAGCACAAAATTAAACCTTGTGCATTACAATTTGGGAGAAAAATATGCATTAAACAACTCAAAATCAATTCTAGAACTTATGCATGTTCTGTTAGCCCATTTTCCTATCATTGCCAAAAATCCAATAAAAATGGTCTATTCCTGCAAAACCCTAAGAAAGTTGTCTTGTCCTACTACAACACATTTTTTATCGGCTAGCAAAATTTATGATGTTTTATGGCTTGCGCCTTTAGCCTAGGATAGTTTATGGTGTGTACAAGCTCCAGTTAAGAACACATATTCTTAAGTGCAAAAACCAGTGAGATATGGCTGCTTCAAGGTCTAAGAAATTGGTCTTTTCCATGAATAAGAGTTTCAAAATTTGTCTAAGTCTAGAAAAACCCTAGCCAATTCTATTTCTTCGTTACCTTTTTTGGGCCACTTAAATCTTATTTCTGCACATGCCTTTTCTTTTCTTTGTTCACATGTTCTCTAGGTCTAGGTGGTTAGTGTTCATCCAATGAATGGGTGACTAAGGTGTTCTCCAAGTCTCTAGATCCTGGCGGTTAGTGGCTAAAAATCTAGAGATCCAACGAGCAGTCTTGTTTCCTTTAGTCGCTGAATCTCCAAATGAAATGGCTAAGTCACAAATCATTCAATGATAGCCATGGATGGAATTAAAGATCAACGGTCAGCATGTAATCTTGAGATAGATATGAGGTTAAGGCAAGAATCTGGTGATTCAGAGATCAAGGCTTTCACTTATTCTCCAGATATAACCTCGATTGAGATAAGTTATTCAGCGATTGCGAGATTCTTTAGTCGCGGAATCTCCAGATGGGCCTTGTTTAAGTCAAAGATAACATGAGGTCTAGGCATGGTGATTAAGTCATAGATTTAGAAATTTGGTGACTGAAGTGTTCGTGTGTTCTCTTGATCCTTGGTAGTTATCTCCAAAAATTCAATGACCTGGTGCAACAATTATCTCCCAATCGCTTGATTAAATGGTTAAGTTAAAAGTTATTCAGCGATCAAGCGATAGTTGTTGATGCATCTGATGATTAACGGTGATCTTTTAATCTCATGTTAGACTATGTGGTTAGTTTTTTATCTGGTGAATAAGCAACAATGGTGTTCTCCCATTCATTTGATTCTGGCAGACAGTTATAAAATATCTAGCAATTAAGTGAATAGTGTTCACTTAATCTCTAGATTTTGGCAGTTCTGATAAGACTATCTAGTGATTTAGCGACAAGGTTGTCAAAATGATAGAATTTCTTCAGTTGTGTGATCTTTGGATAAAGTCATGGCTAAGACATAAAGGTTATTCATTGAATGGGTGAATGCAGTGTTCTCTTGATCTCTTGAAAAAATGGTAATGCCTCAAAACATTTGGCGATCAAGTGACAGTCATGGATGATTTCCAAGATCTATGGCCGGTATTTAATCTCATGATGGAACTTGAGTTAAGTGAAATATTCAATGACTTGGCGAATAAAGGTATTCGCTCAATCTTGTGAAAGAACCGAGGTTAAGAAAATCATTTAGAGAATACAAGAAGTCTTCAGTCACTTAATCTCGTGATAAATGAAGGGTTAAAAGAAACACTCAAAGATTAAGAGATGCAATTGTCACTGATTCTTTGAATGGAGACTATGGTTAGGTTAGAGGTTCTTAGGTTTGAAAGGGAGCTTTCATTTGCCAAATTTCTAGATAGAGGATGAGTTAAGTTAAAGGCTCAGAGATTGAGTATGGACCATTGATGCATTCCAAGATCGGTGGTGGTTGCTTGTTCTCCTGATATAACCATGAGTTAGAGAAAGATTCAAAGATTTTGAGAATGCATTTGTCGCTTGATCTCTAGATTAAACCCAGGGTAAGTATATCATTTTGAGATCATGAGATTCCTTTAGTCGCATATTCTCGAGACCAGGAGTGAGTTAAGTTAAAATCTTTGAGACTCAACGAGGATCGTAGAATGATGGAAAGATCAACGGCTGGCGCTTGATCACTTGATAAAACTTGAGTTAATGAAAACATTCCACGATCAAGACAATGCAATGTTCACTAATTCTCCCAATCGAACTATGGTTAAGATAAATATTGCACGACTGTGCAAAGTCTTCAATCATGTAATCTCCAAATGACTAAGGGTTAAGATTCTTTCTGAGGTCAAAGCGGGTCCAAGTGCCAGGTGTGCTGATGTGTTCTTTTCTGATTGATTGCCAATAAAGATGATGTGTCCAGATATTTTTCAAAGCTTAATTGACTATTGTCAATTAATGAGGATTGTCTGATGTGCCACAAAAGGAAAGAGATCAATGACCACATTTTAAATTTGATTAGTTAGCCATTGCGACCATACTTTAAAATGATTGAGGGTTTCTATAGGGTTTAAGGAGGGTGAGCCTGATACGATAAAAGCCGGATCAGATTTTTGTTTGTTCCAAGGCAGGTTACAGAACAAGCAAGGTGACACATGGAAAAATATAGTGCATTCAAGGCAAAAAGTGCAGGAAATAAAGTGAAAGACAGATTTAAATAATTTACATAGTCTTCTCTATAGTTTAATGAAATGTTTTTACTATGCAATTTCTGAGAATCATTCACGGAGGTTTTTTCACATAATAGAATGTGGTCATTTCTTGGAGAGGAATGGAATCAAGTTTGTTTGAAATGATTGCAGGCATGTTGGGTAGTTAGAGAGAATCAGTTTGAAGATCAAATGGAGATCAAAGTTGCAGGAAAAAATTGGAGATATTTTGTGCAAAGAATGGACAACTATCAGTTGGCTCTAACTAACTACACTCTCCTATATCTCAGTTTTTCTTCATTTTTGTAAGGATGGTGGAATTATCACTGCAGAGGTAGTAATTTGGCTTTTGAGTCTTATTTTTTGTGGTTTTCATGGTTTCTTGATTGTACTGAACCGGAGATTTTTGAATGAAAAATAGTGGAATCCCAATCTTTTATTTGTGATGTCTTCATATGTATTGTATTAAATTCTTGTGTGTTAGTTTGTAAGGCACTCTAATATACTGGTTACAAGGTGACTGTGAATTTGTTTTCTTAGTTTCTTTCAAGGATGGAGTAAATCTCTAGCACAATTATGAGAATTTAACATTGCATGTGAATCTAATGTCTGGGTAGAGGAGTCAGAGAATGATTTGTAAGGCACTTCATTTGGGTTATGCGTATTTCAAGCTATGGGATTTCTGGGGATTTACTTTTATCTGACTTTGTTGCCCAATTGATAAGGCACTAGTCATTGCTTTTCATTGCATCTTTCATCATCAACTCTGAAAATGAATTGAATATTTACTTTTTGTTGGAGAGCATGTAATGTTTATAATTTGTGTTTTTAGAATGCAATGCAATTAGTGATTATTTGAAGAATGAATCCTAGGTTAGCCTTCCTAAGTCTTGAAATCGAAGAGAAGATGGATTTATCCTTATCACCTGTGCCATTTTCCTAGTCCTTAGAATACTTATGCAATAGGGATCTTGCATAAGACTGGTTGAGTGTTGACTCCCATTTCTTATGGTTCTAAGATTTATCCACTTTCTTTGTCTACATAGTTGAGGTTATGTCCAAGAGAAGTTATCATAAATGTAGATCCATGTTTGATTTAGGTACACCTATCTGAGTGTGTGGAGATAGAAGTGTAGAAGGTTTGTATACCTTGTCAATGTTATTTTTTCTTTCCTGTTAGTTTGCAGGGATAAGTAGATTTGTGTGAATTA